>JAKGUB010000557.1:5007500-5185000 GCA_026261675.1 Hippocampus mohnikei | reverse complement strand
CCACCTTACAGTCGTTAACCTCCCTCAGATTACCTCTTCTACATAGAATATAATCTGTGTGGACCTGCTTCCACTCTTGTAAATTATCAGGTGTGTTTCTCTCTTTTTGAAATAGGTGTTTACCACGGCCATTTCCATTCTTTTGGCAAAGTCTACCACTGCCTGTCCTTCCAAGTTCCTATCTCTAAGGCCAAACTTGCCCATCACTTCCTCATCACCTCTGTTCTGTTCCCCTACATGACCATTTAAGTCTGCTCCAATTACTACTCTCTCTCCCCTGGGAATGCTCTCTGTCACTCTATCCATCTCATTCCAGAACTTTTCCTTTTCTTCTAACTCACAGCCCACCTGTGGGGCATACCCACTGACTACATTCATCATCACACCTTCTATCTCTACCTTCACGCACATCAACCTGTCTGACTCTCGTTTTACTTCTACTACGTGTCTAGCATATTTTTCCTTTATAATCACCCCTACTCCATTCCTCTTACCATCTAAACCATGGTAGAACAGCTTGTAGCCTCCTCCAATGTTTCTAGCCTTGCTGCCCTTCCATCTTGTATCTGGACACACAGAATATCTACTCTTCTCCTCTCCATCATGTCAGCTAATTCTCTGCCTTTCCCTGTCATTGTACCTACATTCAGAGTTCCTAACCTCAAACCAATACTTCTAACCTTACTCTTTTCCCTCTTTCTCTGCACCAATCGTCCTCCTCTTCTTTGTCCTCTTCTTCTTTGACCAACAGTAGTCCAATTTCCAACAGTATCCTGTAGATGCACAGCACTGTAGGCGGTCGTTTTTATCCTCTATACCAGCAGTCGGCAACCCGCGGCTCCGGAGCCTCATGCGGCTCTTTCATCCTTATAATGCGGCTCTGATTGGCTTGGGAAAATAAATTACAAAAAATTTTTTTTTGTATTTAATTGAAGTGTGTTTTATTTGTGTTAGTTTTAATATTATTTTAGTTCTAAATTTGAAGATTATTGTGATCTTGAAATATTAAAATATTAATTAAATTATTTGATATTATTTTTTCGTCGCTCAAAATAGACGTCACACTGCGGAAGCTGGTATACTCGCTGAAACGCCGTCTATTTTGAGCGACTTTCAACCCCGGCAAAGCCAATGGAGAAATGTAAGAAAAGAAAAATATCTCAAGAAAATAGAACATTCAATGATGCCTGGGCAGATTCATTTGCATTTACCTCGGGAGAGTGGCCTACCAGAACACCAAAAACAAACACCGCTTACGGCTCACAGATGACAGCTTACAGTCCTGCGTAAAGATGAAAGTGACTTCGTACAGCCCCGATTTGCAGAAGCTGTGCGCAGAGGTTCAGGAGCAGAAGTCCCATTAACCAGGTAAAATAAATATTTATGCAGATATTTTGCAAATATTTAATTTTCATTGTTTAGTGACACAGTGCTTTTTCCCCCAATTTATTTTATATATTCAGGTCAAGGCTCCGCTGCATACTTTGAAAGCCCAAGGCGATATAAGGATGACGGCTCACGGATTTTTCCTTTTGTTTGCTGCATGCACAATTTAAATTCAGCTTTTAATTTATTCGAAAGAGACATTCAGACATTATTATTTTTCAAGAATTCAAAATGTGTTCATTACATCGGTAAAATTTAATTTTCTCCGTAGCACTTCATAAGACATAACCACACTATAGTTGTTTATACAAAGTGTAAAGGTAAGAAAAGCAATATATACAGTGTTATCTTCATTTTAGATAAGATAAATGGATATAAGGATGACGCCTCATGGCATTTTTCTGCTTTCGTTTGCTACATGGACAATTTAAATTCAGCTTTTTAATTTATTTGAAAGAGACATTCATTGTTATTATTTTTCAAGAATTCAAAATGTTCAAAATGTGTTCATTAAATGAATAAAATGTAATTTTCTCTGTAGCACGTGGATTTCATAAGAAACATGCTGCGGTAAAGTAGTAGAAGTTTTTTTTTTTTCATTTTAGATGTGCGGCTCCCAGTGTTTTCTTTTCCGTGGAAACCGGGTTCAAATGGCTCTTTCGGTGTCAAAGGTTGCCGACCGCTGCTCTATACATATTTACATTGTGATGCAGAAATATAGATATATTAATTTTTTACTGCATTTATGTGTAGTTTAGGTTATTACCTGCTTCTGATACTTCTGTTACAACAACTACTACTACTACTACTTCTGCTGCAAAGTGCTCCAATAAATGATCAAAAAAGTACAGCACGAGAGATCCTTCAATGCTGACCGACAATCCCTATTCCGGGGGGCCGTGAAAAACGGAATTAAATGAACAACTCCACTACGGATTGCCAGCGAGAGCCTCCATTACAAGCATCCGAAATGATGTCGACACAAAACCGTAGAGAGACTTCCGAGCAAGAAGGACCAACAGAATCAGCATAGCCTGACTGCTGTGTTCAAAGCAAATTTGAGAAAAACAAAGTATGCAACCACTGCTTAAATCCATTATAGGCTGAGTACTAGTTTACCTTAGATGTGCACTTTATAATGTTATATTGCACTATTTTGATTCCATAAAAATAGCTGTTCAAGCAGCTGTTGTGTGACAAAATATTTTTTTCACTGTTGATGGACAGTAATATTGTGTGAGAGATAATGTGTGAATAACTGCTCCAAGTGAAAAATGTTCATGTAAAATTGAAAATCAAAATTGTTATTTCAGTAAATATTTGCATTTTGCACATAGAAAACTGATACATATGTCAATAAGATTCATATGTCAATAAGATGCATATGTCAATGTCAAATGATGTCACTACAATCTTGCTGCAATATTCCTGAAATATGAATAAACAGATAAATTGGAAATTTCTATTGATTGTCAGCGCTGCATTTTCATGACCAGAAAACAGGAGACAAAGCATGCAATTACAGACCACAGTCTCTTCTGTGATGCTGATCAACTTTTAATTTAAAAACAACATTTTGATTTGTGATAATTAGACACTACAGCTAGTGCTGTAAAATTGAAACAAAAAAACTAATAATACATACTGAGGCCAATGGCTGTGGCCAGTTTGACAGCAGTAGGTGGAATTTCACAGGGCATAAACAAAGGTTCCAGAATGTACTGCCCAAAAGCCAGACAGATGACTGCCATCCCAGCTGGTCTGTAGAACACAAAGACATGAAGTTACAGGCAAACAAATTAATGTACATGCTGTAGATTTTCTAGAAGCATGCGATGTGAAATAATACATTTTAAAAGTAGTTTTAAAAAATGAAACAAAATATAAATGTGAATAGCCTATGTCAAAAGCCTATATTAAAAGACTCACATCACTTGTTTGTGCATCAAAACAGACAATGCGCTTGCTCAACCCTCTTCATGGGACACTCGCAAAGAGCTATTTGCAATCTTCGGAAATTCCATCTTGAATTTATATAAATAAATCTAAAATAATAATTGCTCTCATTTGGAAAAGCTCCCATTACCTATAATTTTCTTGACACAATCATAGCAGAACAGCTAAATGATCACATGGCCTCTAGCAATCTATTTGAACTATTTCAATCTGAATTCAGGGCAGATCACTCAATGGAACCTTGCAAAAATGACTTTTGATCATTTACTAGGTATGGATTCCTGTCACGTTTTACGAGGTGGTAGGTGGAGGACCCCAAAAGCAGAAGGAGGAATAAGGTGGACTGAGCAAGATATATTTCACCAAATCACGATGAGGAGTACACTGGAAAAAACTGAAATATACAAAGAAAGTCCTGAAAACCACAGGAAACCAAAGTAACAATAACCCATACCAGAAACAAAACATGACAGGGGCACACAGACACACACAACAAGCCAACAAAGGCTGACAGAACCCAGGCAACTAAATACAAGCAAAGTGACGAGACAACGATAATTAGCTGGACAAGACACAAAGGGTTGAGGGTAGTGATGTGTCGTTTTTTTTCTCCTGTCCCCCCCTCCCCATATCATTTCAACTTAATTGATAGTTCAACAGCAGCGTGTAGACTGCAAGGTTAAAATATCCAATATCAAATTTTTATTTATCATTTGTTGTGTGGTAATCAAAGCTTACTTATGTTGTTTTACTGAAAATAGTTAAAATCTTATAAATATACACAATCAGAGATTGGAACTTTTTGTTGACCTTGTTTTGAGATGGGTCTTTGTTTTTGTACTTTGTAATTTATTTTTTGTAGCACTCCATGTTGTACTCCAGGTTGAGTATGTTCAGAAGAATATAAATAAATCCATATAAATAATAAATATTTGATATACTGTATATTTTTACATTAGTAGTTTATTTTATACATAATTTTACATGATTTCTGGTAGTAAATTAATTTAAGCAACAAAAAAACTGAGGAGCCATTTGGGAGCTGAGCCAAAAGAACCGGCTCTCTAAAAGGAGCCGGAATTCCCATCACTAGTTGAGGGAGCTGATTGGTTAAAAACAAAGTACACGGATGACGAGAACAGGTAGAGTCAAAAAGGGCACACGAGGGAACAAAACCAAATGTAATCTAAACAAAAATATAACAGTACCCTTCCCTCAAGGGACGGATCTCAGACTCCCCGAAGTCACTCAATGGCTTGGCTCGACTCGTCGGAAACGAGGTGGAGAGGGGCGGATAGGGGCGAGGAGGGTGCAACACTTGCAACGCCGGAAACAGAAACGGAAGGCAGCCGCAAAACTTGCACCGCCGGGAGCTGAAACGGAGGGCAGCTGCTACACTTGCGTCACCGGGAACAGGAATGGAGGGCGGCCGCTACACTTGCGCCGCCGGAAATGGGGACAGGTGGCAGTGGGACCAGGCCTCCTGTCCTGTGGGATCCAATCTTGGTTGGATCATTCTGTCATGTTTTACAAGATAGTAGGTGGAAGACCCCAAAAAGTTGGGAGGCAGGAGGAGTAGAGTGGACTGGGCAAGATGTATTTAACAAAAAGACAAAGAGGAGTACACTGGAAAAAAATAATTGAAGTATACAAACAAAGTCCTGAAAACCACAGGAAACCAAAGTAACAAAAACCTATGCCAGAAACAAAACATGACAGGGGTACACAGACACACACAATGATCCAACAAAGACAGAACCCAGGGAAGTAAAAACAAGCAAATTTCATGATCCTACATTTGCATATTATTAATGATGAATTGATTATGCTTACAATGAAGAAGGTTTATGCCTGCAAAGATAAATTGATTATGCTTGCAATGACGAATGCTTATGGTTTGAAAAATACATATATAATTATGCTTTTAATAAAGAATGCACTGTGTGGCAGTTGAGGGACGCAACCACCTTTCAGAGAAAGTGGTTGTAAAGAGATAAGTATTATGACAAAACAAGAGCAAGGTCAGACGTGAATGGAGCTGTCAACACCAGCTGCAACTTGGTGTTTTTGTAATGATTGCATACATGTACGTAATTTTCACACACACACACACACACACACACACACACACACACACACACACACACACACACACACACACACACACACAGAGTCAAACAAATTCAGTGTGTCTTCAACAGCCCTCACCCTCTAGGTTGGACACACCAATGTATTAGATTCCCAATGATAAATAAATGAGAGGGTGAGTAGGGAGATCCTTGGGTGACGTGCAGAGAACTGAAACCTAACACTTCTCATAGTTCCCCCCTCGAGTGATTGGTACCAGAATCAAGTGTTTCCTCTCCTCATTGGGTCTTTATTATGAATGTCTAATTAATAACCCTGACACAAACTTACAAGACAACGAGAAGCACCTGGAGAAGACACAAAGGATTGAGGGAGCTGATTGGCTAAACACAAGGGACACAGATGACGAGAACAGGTGAAGACAAAAAGGGCACATGAGGGAACAAAACCAAATGCAATCCAAACAAAAACATAACAATTCAGACATCCATCCATCCATTTTCAAATCCACTTTATCCTCACGATGGTCAATCTGGAGAACCATAATGATTTTTCCGGTTCCACTTGATTCCCAGATATCGAGGCTCAACGCTGATGACAACAAGTAAAATTGTTGTTATTGTTTGCCGGAAAAAATGTGTGGGTTTGCGATGTCAACCTTTTGTTGACACTCAAAAGATTGATATCAGGAGCATGGCTACTTGAAAAAAAACCTACAGTATCATTTGAAAAAGAAGTGGAATTGTCTGATGCTGAACTTTTTAATCACCAAAGCATGGGACAACAAGGTATCTGAGGCTATGGCTTGCGTGTTTGCGTCCAAGATGGTGCTTGTGAATTGTTGTTCATCTCTATATGTGCCCTGCGACCAATCTGCAACCAGTTCAGTGTGTTGTCTGCATTCTGCCCAAGGTCAGCTGGGATGAATGGATGGATAGATGTGTTTGTGGGCATGCGAGTATTTGTGTGTCCAGAATGAGAACAAGTGAGAGCGGGTGGTTGGCTAGTTTGGATTTATTGCCACTGTGGGATTGGTCAGAGGAGGGAGGCATATTTGAGACAAAGACTATAGCAGTACACATATTTACTTAAATCTTTCATTATAAAACCTTACATATTTACTTAAACAGTAATTAACATTCATTAGCATTGCCTTTATGCCCCTCTGACAGTGCAGCCTCCATTAGCCTCCAGAGAGCTGCTGGCCAGCTATCCCGCGTGCACAGCCGATGTGTTGACGATAAGACAATTAAGGAGGTGAAGAGAGAATTGCTCCTTTTTTCAGACAAGCCCAAACAACCCCCCCCCTCCCTCTCTTCTCTCTCTCTCTCTCTCTCTCTCTTGTGCACCCCTGCCCCCAGTCACACACACACACACACACACACACACGAACACACGTAGTAAATACAACACTGTGTCTAGACCAGGGGTGCCCATTACGTTGAGGGGTATAGAGTTGAAAACAACAACCATTTGTGAATCTTTGTGCATGTTAGTAATATATTTGTTGTTTTAATGTACACTGCACCCTAATCATCCTATCAGTCTCATTTTCACAAAAAGTATTAAAATAAATTAAAAAAATCAAATAAAGCAGGAAGCACGGGAAGTTGTTTGCACTCAGCAGTCTGCAATTGCAGCTTGTGATCAGAGCTGTTGCGCTATATCTTTTACCGTTATCATTATTCTCATTCAGTTTGTTCCGTGTACAAATTACCGACGGCACGGGCAAAGAATAGGAATCTAGTGGACCGAGGGAAGCACTTTAAAACGGTACATGTGAGCTACGATAGTTAACAGGATGTAAAAGTGTGTCGCATGCCTGTTGCTTATCATGACATGCATGTGTATGTGCGTGCGTATGCGCGGCAAGGGGTCGATCGCGGGAGGTTGGTTGATCAAAAAGTCGATCTTCAGTCCAAAAAGTGTCTAGACTCTTGTCACTGATCTAGGCAACCACGTGATGAGACACTGATCAAAGAGTATCCCACGTGATAAGACACAAGGGAGGTTGCAGGGCGGGACTGCGAAGGTGGATCATGGCATAGATCCACCGATGCTGTCATTGGTCGACGTCGCGCTGGGAAACAATCAAGTGTACAGCCATGTACAAAACATCTGAGTCATTCGGCATTTTTTTCTGAATACGGTACTTTGGATTAAAAAAAACGTGATGCACTGAAACCACGATAAGTGAACTGCAAAGTAGCGAGGGATCACTGTCAATGAAATATTGTGGGACATAGGATTCACGTTCTCAGTACAAGGTTGGTAAACATAATCAAACATTACCTGATCACAGTGACATCAGCCCATAGTTTAACAAAAGCCACGTGTGGACCAAAAGCCTCCAATAAGTATGTGTAATGCCCACCAGACTTCTTAATACACGATCCCAGTTCAGCGTAGGACAAGGCGCCTAGGAACAACAAGGGTGACAGATTAGCAATCAAGACCACAAAGCACAGTGCATTTGCTATTTACAGTGCAGCTATACACACAAACACAAAATAATCTTATACTTATTCCTAATAAAAATGTAGGTGTCAAGCTTTATTTTCATGTAGTACAGAATACACCAGACCTAGGCATGATACCAACCACATTCAGCCTTTCTGTAATCACTAGCTTTTGAAAGTGACACTTTCATGATGAAAGTGTTTCTCCACAGGTTGAAAATCGCAGTTAATGCAAGCGTTGTTTTGTGTCATCGTGACTTCATTTTTGGAACGGTCTTCTGACTGGACATCCTCAAAAGAGCATCAAACAGCTGCAGCTTACTCATTGATTGATTTTATATTGCCAGTTTTAAGTGGTCCTGACAACAAAGATAATTACAGAATAATTAAACGTTTTATTAACAGATTTTTTTTCTCGTTAGTTTCAAACAGTGTTATTCTAATGTACAACAAATGTAGAATAAAATAAGACGGTGAACTACTAAGAAATGGACCAGTCAAAAATAATAAATATGCCTTATTATGTTAATATACTCAAATTAGGATCGTATATACGACGTTAGCATCATTGCCACTTACCTTTGATGAAAATCTTCTGAATATTTTAAAATATTTTCTTTTCTTTCTATTTACCGGTATGTGTTTCGATGTTGTCATTGTACATTCTTCTAGTAATTTTGGTAAATACCTTTGTTTTCTCTACTTCTGAATGCAGTTACCTGTTCTGTTTGTCAATGCTTGTAGGTGTTTGTGTCTGCTTGTGTGAGGCCTCGAACAGTCATCAGGGAGTTGTGTTCCTTGTGCATAAATTATACGATATAAATAAAGCTGCCTCGACATGTGTATGTGCATGCGCGTGAGCGAGACAAGCAAGCACGCGCAAGAACTGTGTGTCTCACGTGGCCGCCAATTATTTGCACACCATTGGAGTTGACCAAATATTCAGCAGACTTTGGTCATGGCCCTCCCTTAGGTGCACAATCAACTGACATAAGTGAGGTGCCTATAATTGACAGGCCCGATTTGGCGGATTGGTGCTGGGGTAAAGCTAATCTTGTGCTACATTACAGTACAGTACTGTATATACACAGAAAATCCAGACTACAGTGTTCCCTCACTTATCGTGGTTGATGGGGACCGGGACCCTGCCACATTAAGTGAAAAACTGCGATGGAGCGTTTGCTCACCCCACCTAGGAATTTTCGTGGACGTGTATGTGGGTGCCAGCATGTTTAAAATATGCAAACAGTATTTATACTTTACATCTTTGAGACAAAGACTACAGCAGTGCACGTTTTAACTTAAATCTGTCATTATAAAACTTTATACAGTAATTAACATTCATCAGCATTGCCTCCTGAGAGAGGTGAAGAGACTTGTGTTACTTTCACTTTACGACGCTCTGACAGTGTAGCCGCCATTAGCCTCCAGCTAACTCCTGGCCAGCTATCCCTATGCAGCCTATGAGTTTGTGATAAGATAATTAATCGGTATTGAGGAGGAGGAGATGAAGAGAGACATACTGCTTTTTTTTGGACAATCACCCCCGCTCTATCTCTCTTGTTCGCTCGTAGCAAACACAACAGCATGAAGAGACACTGATCAGAGAGTCCACAGCTGAGGAGACACTGACCTGAGTCAACAGCATGACTAGACACTGATCAGAGTCAACCACATGATGAGACACAAGGGAAGGTGTGGTTGGGGCATCTAGCCAATCAGCTCATGGGATAAATCCACTCATGTTGTCATTGGTCAATGTCGGCGCAGAGAACCAATCATATGTACAGCCATGTACAAATCCTCTGAGTCATTCGGCATTTTTTTTTCTGAATACAGTATTGTGGTGTAATCGTGTACGACAAAGGCTCCAGAGTCGCAGGGCGATTACGTCACGGGTGTGCGTCGTGAGCGGGGGACGAGAGAGTGACTCACTCAGCTGGACTCACGTGCGCCTCATTTGATAACACGACATTGTGTCAGAAGTCCTGTAGTTGACGTGGAGTGCGTAATGAGGATATTTAGTACATGGCGGTCAAGAGGGAAAGGCGAAATGAGCGATGGAGAGGAAGGAGCCTCGGTGCGGGCAAATGGAGCCGCGGCACTAGGTACACAGCGGGCTGTGGGAGCAGTCGTTACCGCAGGGCCGTGCGCCATGTTTAACATCCAGCCAGCGGAACCCTTTGACTTTTCAAAACCGAGGGAGAGGAAGAAATGGATCCGGAGATTTGAAAGATTCCGCCTGGCAAGTAACCTGAATGCTAGTTCTGAAGAAAATCAAGTAAACACACTGATTTATTGCATGGGTGACGAGGCTGATGATATACTAGGTTGAATCTGACAGAGGTTCAACGGCACACATGCCAAGAAGTGCGAGGGGGACTCCAAAACTTCTTTGGTGTCAAGAAAAACGTCATCTTCGAGCGTGCTATAACCAATATGCGCTATCAGAAGGGAAGGGAGAGTGTGGATCCGTTCGTGCACTATATGCGCTGGCAGAGCATTGTAGCTATGGGACGCTGCATAAAGAACTGATCAGAGACAGAATTGTTGTTGGACTACAGGACAGGGGACTGTCTGAATGCATGCAGTTGGACGTGGATCTGACCCTTGAAAAAGCCATAAGAATAGCACGGCAAAGCGAGGAGGTGAAGAGGCAGCAGTCTTATCTGCGAGGGGACATCAACTCAGAGGCAAGTGGTGCAGAATCTGTTGACAGAGTGTTCAAGAGGAATTTAAAGACTGCTAAAAATACACCTGACTATGCTAATAGCCAAATAAACAAGTCCCACAGTACTCACTCCAGCAAAGAAAGGGGTGCACAGTCAGTGTGTCAGAAATGAGGGAGCTTTCCATCCTATCCAAAATGTGATTGAAAGTCAAGTCAAGTACAACTTTATTGTCAAATGTGCGGAATATGCAACATATAGCACAGATGAATCTCTTCCCTCAAAAGACAACATAAAATAAGAGGAGCCGCTGCGGGTGCCCGCCCGCTCACGAGGCAAAATGTCGGGAGGAAGGGACATTTTAAGTGTGTTTGCAAGTTTAAATCTGTGTACGAAATTACAGGGGATGAAGAAGACGAGGACGAGGAGGAGGTCCTCCTCGACAGTGTTATGACAGGTTGTGACCCGTGGATGGTCAAAATCAACATTAATCTGCGCAGTGTGATGTTCAGAATCGATACAGGCGCAGACGTCACTGTTCTGCCACTCAAAATTTTCAAGAGCACGTACAGAAACAATCTACCTAAACTCATAAAGGCGACAAAGCGACTCCTGGGCCCAGGGAGGAGCCCACTTGAGGTCGTGCGCGTCGCCAGGCTGCTGCTGAGGAAAGTTGAGAGGGAGGAAATGGAGGATGTTTAAATTGCTCGTCACGTGCATACTGCCTTGCTGGGGAGATTTGTGAGCTGCAGCCTGGGGCTTGCCGCAAGCCTAGGCAGTGTCACTATGGAGACATTGAAGGAGAACTATCCATATGTACTTGGCTCTGAGACATGCGGCAACCGTACAACATCAAGCTAAAATCAGGGGCTGTACTTTTCTCATGAAAAACACCAAGGAGGATTCCATTGCCATTACTGGACAAAGTCAAGCAAGAGCTATCCTGCATGGAACGACTCGGGTGATAAGCAGAATCGAGGAGCCAACAGACTGGTGCGCTCGCAAGAAATCAGGTGCCGTACGCATCTGTGTCCATCTCACCAAACTCAACGAGTCAGTGCGCACAGAAAAGTATATCCTGCCGTCAGTGGAGGATACACTGGGTATGCTGGCCAGAGCCAGAATTTTTAGTAAGCTGGATGCAAAAATGGGGTTTTGGCAAATACCCCTAAAACCCAGTTCGACAACGCTGACAACATTTATCACACGCTTCGGGCGCTATTATTTCAAGCGGCTTACCTTTCGGGATAGCCTCCGCCCCTGAACACTTTCAGAACAGAATGGTAACAGAGGTTACAGAAGAGCTGGACAGTGTTGTTTGCCACATGGATGATGTGCGGATATGGGGCAGAACACAGGAGGAGCATGATGCCCGCCTGCATGCTACTTTGGAGAAGATCCAGCAGGCAGGCATCACTCTCAACATCAAAAAGTGTGAACCGTCAAAGTCAGAGGTGACATTTCTAAGCCACGTGATCTCCGTCAGTGGCATCGGGCCAGACCCAGGCAAGACTGAGCCAGCAAGGATGATGCCGGAGCCTACGAATGCAACAGAGTTGAGAAGTTTTCTCGGAATGCTGAACCAACTGGGGAGGTTTGTGTTATGGTCGGTAGAGAGAGATAATCGATAATCGAACAGCTATCAGCAAATTGTGTTCCTTTTACTGCATGTCGCCTCCAAGAGACGTCATCTAACAACAGCCACTAAACAAGCGCCGCCAGATGACATCACCACTTGGCGGTGACCCGACACACCGCGAGTAGAAATGTTTATTGTTGTCTGTCCTGCTTCTGTCACTTAGCTCATGCCGAAACACGGCGCTCCATAACAAGTGCTCTCCTTTTTTTGGTTCATACATGAAAAAAATACAACACACTTCAAGCAGACTTAAGTTTCAGCCAAAATAACCACAAGCAATTTTCATCTATTTATCGAGCCGTCCATCTCTCCAATTTGGCTACGACAAACAGAGAAAAGCATCCTGGAAAAGTGGCTCGTTGTGCCATGTGTGCAATACTTTTTAACGAGAATTCAAGTGCACAAATCACCTTTCGAAGTTGCCAAACAAGTGATGTCAGGCGAGACCATCCTAGCTTTGTTTAAGACGTTAATGTTGTGATTCATCTTCCCTGTGAAGTATTATCCACACCACTCATTGGATTGTACATCTAAATTTGTGGACTGTTATACTGTGCCTGTATTTGATTTGTGGATGGTTGTTTTTAAAATGTTTTTGTTGTTGTTGAGTATTAAATCAATATTACTGTGGTGTTTTTTTAATCTTGCACACAATAAATACAACATTAAAAAAAATGAAGACTAAAACTAATAAATCTAATGAGTTTAGTCTGAAAATTAATTAAAACTGACACAATTAAAAACAAAAGCAAACAAAAACATCTTAAAATGGAAACTAACTACAATTAAACATCCCAGTTTTATAATGCTGTACTGCTGTACCTTGAGTCATGGGTATGGCGGGGATGGGCGCCGCCAGGTCTAATTGCCAAAGACACACCACATGACGACAACTACAGCTTCAACCATACCGGCTCGGTCGTCGCCCGGATCAACAAGGGCCTACCGTTGGCCACCAGGACGGAGGTGGAAAGTTAACTACTGGGAAACTCTGCAGGTTCCGCGCTGGAGACAATGTAATGATCGAAACCTGGAACATCAGAACACTAACTGCTGATGGGAAACCCGAAGAGTTAACCCACGAGATGAATCAATACCGCTGGAATATCTTAGGCATTAGCGAACTATGCTGGAAAGGATTCAGTGAAACATCAACCGACAGAGGCCACATGCTCTATTTAAACGCCAAGGAAGACAAACACCAACAAGGTGTTGGCTTCCTTGTTCATAAAGACATCACGGACACTGTCATGGGCTGCCGGCCAGTCTCAAGCAGACTCATCATCATTCACATGAGAGCAACCCCATTTAACATCACCATCATTCAGGTCTACACGCACCAACATCCACATATGATGACAGTGAGGTGGAGGATTTTTACGATCAACTGCAAGCAGTCCTAGATCAAACTCCAAAGAAGGACATCATTATTGTGCAAGGGGACTGGAACACATAGGTTGGAGAAGACGCTTATTCCAACTGGAAAGACACATGTGGTCCATACGGCAACAGCGAGACCAAAGACAGAGGCCTAAGGCTCTTGGAATTCGCCAGGTACAACAACCTGCTGCTGGCGAACACACTTGGCCCCCATAAGGCCTCCAGGCGATGGACCTGGCACAGCCCCTGGGGAGAATAACACAACCAGATCGACTACATCTTGGTCAAGAAACACTTCCGCTCAAGCGTTAACATCGGTGGGACGCGCAGCTTTCCAAAAGCAGATATTGGGAGTGATCACGACCTTGTCCTGATGTCATTCCGCCTGCGCTTAAAGAAGATCAAAAGCTCCAAGTGCACTAGACTGAAGTTTGATCTGGACAAACTGCGAGATCCAGAGGTGGCAGAAGCCTTCAAAGCGGTGATAGGAGGGAGGTTTGCACCACTGCTCACCCTGGGTGCAGAAGAAATTGATGTCAATACCATGACCACCACCTTGAACACAGTCGTAACCGAAACAGCCACGGAGATTCTTGGCAAACTCCGCCCAAAGAAAAAACCTTGGGTCACTAATGAACTGCTAAACTTGTGTGACAAGCGGAGAGCTCTGAAGAAGAGTAAGAACTCCTATCGAGAGATCAACAAGAGCGTCAAGAAAGGCATGCAGTCAGCAAAACAGAACTGGATTGAGGGAAAGTGCCAAGAAATTGAGAACAGCCTGAATACCAACAACACCAAGAAGGCATATCAAACTGTTAAAGAGCTAACAAAACCAAAGCAGACCAGAGTCTCTCCAATCCAAAGCAAGACCGGTGTATCGGAAGAACAAAAGATATTGGACAGATGGACTGAATACTGCTCTGAGCTCTACAACCACACTCTAAGCGGCGATCCAACAGTCTTGACGTGTCCTCAATCGACGGAGGAAGAAGACACACTCCCTATCCTTCATGAAGAAGTTGAGGCAGCAGTGCCAGCACTGAAAAACAGAAAAGCAGCTGGAGTGGACAACATCCCAGGAGAGCTTGTGCAAGCAGGGGGACAAGCCATGATTGACACTCTCACCATCTTTTGTAATAAAATCTGGCAGAGTAGGGAGTGCTCAACATCATGGACCCAGTCACTTATCCTCACAATTCAGAAAAAAGGCAATCTACGACTGTGCCAAAACCACCGCACCATCAGTGTGATTAGCCATCCCAGCAAAATCCTTCTGAAGATCTTACTCAACAGGTTAAAAACTCAAGCTGAACTGATCATAGCTGAACAACAGGCTGGATTCAGGGCAGGACGGAGCACCACAGAACAAATATCCAACCTAAGGATTATCAGCGAGAGATATCTGCAGCATCAACAACATCTCTACCACGTGTTTGTAGACTTCAAGAAAGCCGGGTATGGCATGCAGCACTGTGGACAACCATGAGAAAATACAACATCAGCCCTAACCTTGTCAGAGTCATACAACATCTGTACAGCAAAGCTACCAGTGCAGTTCTCTACAACAGAGCCACCGGTGATTGGTTCAAGACAACAATTGGAGTGTGCAAAGGATGTCTTCTCTCTCCCCTACTCTTTAACATCTTTCTTGAGCGTGTTATGGCGGATGCCTTGGCGGACCACGAAGGAAGTGTCAACTAAACCTACCTGTACTAATTACAAACCTTCGTTTTGCTGACGACATTGACTTGCTTGCTGGATAAGAAAACAAACTTGATAGCCTAGTTCAAAGGCTTGACAACACCTCCAGAGCATATGGTATGGAGATCAATGCCGACAAAACAAAAATCATGACCAACAACAACAATGGCATTCTCTCTGACATTGCAGTCAATGGACAGGCACTAGACTGTGTGTCGAGCTTCAAGTACCTCGGAGCAATTGTGTCTGATGAAGGATCAAAGCAGGAAGTCCTTGCCAGAATTGCTCAAACGACTGCAGCCCTGGCAAAACTCAGGCCCATATGGAAAGATAATAACATCAGTCTGGCATCAAAAGTGAGACTGCTGCGCTCAGTTGTCACCTCAATTATTCTCTACGCTTGCGAAACATGGACCCTTACAGCAGAACTGCAGAGGAGAATAGAGTATGGAGATGAGATGCTACAGAAGACTTTTGGGTATCTCCTACACCCAACATGTCACTAATGAGGAAGTCCGTCAAAAGATCAGACAAGCCATCGGCCCACATGATGACCTCCTATCCACTGTCATTCAGCGGAAACTGAGGTGGTACGGACACGTCACCAGATCCTCAGGCCTCGCAAAGACCATCCTGCAAGGCACCGTACAAGGTGGCAGAAGAAGAGGGAGGCAAGGCAGAAAAGATGGGAAGATAACATCATAGAATGGACTCACTTAAAACTCAGTGAGGCAATGAGAGCTGCCGAAGACAGAGAAGGATGGAGAGAGCTTGTCAGCAGATTGTCTGTGGTGCCCCAACGATGCTCTGGGGTTACGGGATAGACGAGACTGCTGTACTGGACAAATAGCATAGAATTATGGGCCAATGGGACACATCTGATGTCATAGCAGCATTAACTTGTAAGTTGTCGATGTCAACTAAACCTACCTGTACATCAAAAAAAGATTTGGAAAAGACCCTTGGAAAACGATCATCTCACACCTGATCACATTTACAAACAAGTGATGGCATTTGTAGTCACAACATACTCTCAGACTAAGATTTTGCAAAGACTGAAGTTTGCTGGGTCACTACTTAGAACAATAAAACTAGATTCTGAGGCATCTTTCCACACACATAATGCAAATGTTTCCCATCATCCTCTTGGTAGAGTCTCCTGTTTCACAATTACAACACACACACACACACACACACATACACACACACACACAAATGTAGAAATGTTTGACGGTGTACATTTAGTCACATTTTTCACATAGCCTACATTTATCAGGCATATTCACAAAGCTCATTCAGCCAATTTAAGACAGTGGTTATTATGGTGGCCAGCAATATGTTGAACAAAATTATCGAGGTCTATAGTGCCTTTGCACATGTAATGTGTGCCTCTCTTTGTGTGTGTGTGTGTGTGTGTGTGCGCGTGTGTGTTTATTGATTGCCAAGAGTCTTGAGAGTCTTGGCGTTTTTGTCTTGTTCTGGTTTTATTATATACCGTAAAATAAAAAGTACACACATGTCCCCATAGGTGGCAGTACCAGACCACAGTTCAGCCTGGGATACCTGACTGTGGCAACATTCACAGTGCAGGGCGTCATGACCAGGTCGGATTTTGTCTGTTACTATCTGTTTTGTATACAATTTTAACCTGTCTTTCAAGTAAATAGATCTTTTACTTGGTAATGTGTTCCTGAAACCTGTAACAGATACTTCTCCTCAATGCTGAGCATTGCTTTGTGAAAAATCATTAACTTGACATAATTGACCTCAAATCTCAGTGGTGTCATCTAGGGTACACGCGTGTATTACGGAGGATACCTATTATTTTTCAGTCAGCATTGCGCATTCTAACGTGTAAATACCGCCCCTGTCCATTTTGCCTCAAGGATGGTAAAACCTTGACCCACCCTTCTGGGCTTTAATTGGCTGGTACTCGATGCCTTGGCTGATTAGATTGGTCAACTCTACGTTGGATAACTGATGAGCCAATCAGAGGCAGAGTAGGGCAGGTTATATTGGGGAATAATTGCTGACAGGTCAGGGGCCAGTGGCACCCCACTTGATTGACACGTGACTCTCAGTCCCCTTGAAAGATGCACAATTATTACAAATGCGAAAAAGGCAGAATATTTTTTTCAGGCGAGTAGCACGTATCCAGAGAACATACATACAGTACATTCAGACAAATATCTGCTAAGTTTCAAGGTGGTTTTCAAATGAATCATTATTTCGAACTACTTAGACTTGAAGAGACAGATTATGCTCACAGTAACAAAAGAACGTTGAACAACCTGCAAAGAAAAGGTGAACTCTATGGTCAGGGTACATCAATATGTGATTGCACCATCTGTTGTCGTCGAGCCAAAGTGGGTGACCAAGATGGACACCACTGTTGGAAATAAATCATTAAAAAGCATGACTGGAAATTACCAAAGTGCATGTTGACTAGCTGCAAATCTTTTTAAAACGCAAATACGAAGCATAGCAAGGGGGAAAAAAAACAAAACACTGTCGCCAATGTGCAACATGGAGGAGGTACCGTTACATTTTGCTTTGCTGTATCTGGTGCAGGGTGTCTTGAGTCTGTGCATGGTACAATCTCAAGACTATCAAGGTATTCTCGAAAATGTGCCACCCACTGTGAGGAAGCTTGGTCTTAGGCACAGGTCAGGGGTCTTGCAACAGGATAGTGAATCAAGCACACAGCTAAAACACCCATGGCAAATAACATTGGACGATTCTGAACTCCCTTTCTATGAGGCCTGAAAAAAAATAAACCATCTGTTGAAGGAGCTGAAACAGCACCCGACATAAATGCAGCAGTTTGCTCATGAAAAGTGAGTCAAAAACCTGCTGTTGGGTGCAAAAGTCTCATCGAAGGTTACAAAACTCATGATTACAGCGATTGCCTCACAAGTTGTGCAACAAATGTGAAGGTAAGAAGTTGTTTTTGACTATATATTTTTGTTGAGCCACAATTCAAAAGCAAAGTTTGATTTTCATTGTTTAATTTTCCTCATATTCTCATTTATTGGTATTTTTGTCCAATTCTGTGGGGTTTTCTCTAACAGAGGGGTACCAACCATGCGCGGATGGGATTTTGGACCTCAAGTTTTATGAGGATATACATTTCATACGCACATACACATTTATATTATATCTATCTATCTATATATATTCATTCATTCATTTTCCGAACCGCTTGATCCTCACTAGGGTAGCAGGGGGTACTGGAGCCTATCCCAGCTGTCTCCGGGCAGTAGGCGGGGGACACCCTGAACCAGTTGCCAGCCAATCGCAGGGCACACAGAAAAGAACAACCACACCTAGGGACAATTTGGAGTGTTCAATCAGCCTGCCATGCATGTTTTTGGAATGTGTGAGGAAACCAGAAGACCCGGAGAAAACCCACACAAGCCCGGGGAGAACATGCAAACTCCAAACAGGAAGGCCAGAGCTGGAATTGAACCCGGTACCTCTGCACTGTGAAGTCAACGTGCTGACCCTATATATATGCATGTCAGTCAGCCTCACATTACGGAGGTGCAGGGTTCGTTCCCGGCTCTGGCCTTCCTGTGTGGAGTTTGCATGTTCTGCCCATGCTTACGTAGGTTTTCTCCAGGTACTCCGGTTTCCTCCCACATTCCAAAAACATGCGTGGCAGGTTAATGGAACACGCTAAATTGTCCCGAGGTGTGAGTGTGACTGCGGATGGTTGTTCGTCTCTGTGTGCCCTGCGATTGGCTGGCAACCAGTTCAGGGTGTCCCCCGCCTACTGCCCAAAGACAGCTGGGACAGGCTCCAGCTCGTCGCGTGACGCTTGTGAGGATAAGCGGTTCAGAAAATGGATTGATAGATGGATGGATGTTACCTTGACGTACAGATGAAGTTTCAGTGGTCAGTGTGTTGGGCAATTCACATGAGTTCTCTGAGTTGCTCTTGTCATACATGAGCGCTCTGCGAATGAGCACACTTTACTTGGCTCAGTCAGTGGTCGTCGCTAACCATTTCGAGGCCAAAACAAACAGTTCCCCCCACCACCCCCTTGTCTGAAGTTAAATTTTGACTAAAGGTGAGTTATATAATTTAGGCCACTTCGTCCTGCTTTTTAAATCTGTTGCAATGATCTAACAGCAAAAGTATTATTAATTACTATTCATTTTCACCAGCGTTAATCAACATTTACTTTAGTTGACCTCTTCAACCACTTAAGCATATTTTTGATAATTACACATATTTGTCATCTCATTAACTAGTAAATATTGATGCCATACTTTACTAACAATTTTGATTCTTACAAAATTCCCATTTACTTGCATTGGTTTCTGGAAACGTCCATTTGGGACAATCCTGACAATAATCCTCAACTGATCATTACCGACTAGGGTTAATTTTATTTGTGTTCCAAATCTCTAAGCAATGTTATCCTATCTTTTGATGTGGTTGTTTGTTTGTTTGTTTGTTTGTTTGTTTGTTTGTTTGTTTGTTTGTTTGTTTTTAACCCAACTACAACTTGAAACTGATGATCTCCATTGAACTGATGGGAATTTCTCCATTGTGAGACAAATAAAGGTTTTCTTATCTTATCTTATTTCAGGTTTTGGACAGGTGTGGTACTACTCACTGTAGTCCAAGGACTTTGTACGAATACTCGGGCCTATGGACAATTCAGGAACCATGATCGTAATGCGTACTGGCAAGCAAGTTTCCCTGACAGTTGTTCTGCAATGGTCAAAAGTTCTTTTTAGTTTGTTGTTCCTCTTTTTACATTTTCCTTCACCGTTACTCACAATAGTTCTGTAATTTTCCATGATATGTGTGCTCACAAAAGAAGCTACGCCCTATATTACTTTTGAGTCAAGTGACCCTAACCTTATGGCCGAAATAAAATGTGTGGAACAGTTTTAGAAGTTATGTAACATGATCAACACTCCTCTTTTGGACCGATCTTTCATAAACGACACCAACAAATCGCATCAGGCTTAAGATGCAGGACTTGTATATGCTGTTAATCCTGGTGGCTCTTAGCTTTGACAATATGGTTTCAAATAAAAACATCCCCATCCTGTCAATGTTGTAGGTAATACCATTGGCTTGTTTCTACCAATCCAAACTCATATTACGCATAGTGGGCATTGAAAGGCTCTTATTCATACTCCTTAATTTTCTTTTCTTTCTTTTGTTTTTTCTTTTTGCTCATAGACGTAACTGAAATGTGCTCATTTACAACAACGAAAAGCTCACATGCATGCACACAACTGAAAGGCGTTTAGGAAAACAACAGATTTCTTTGCTCATAAACATGTGATCAAAAAGTGTGGCCATACACATTCCTGATTGGCTCTCATATGCACCACTGACACATTCTCACACACAGTAGTGAAACATTATCACACAAACTAGCGAAACACTCTCACACACACTTGTGTAACTTGGGATCTAAGGATATCCAACAGTACCTTATTATTATACAATATGACTTTCACTGTTGGATGTACCTGGGCTTTAAGAGGGGCATCAAGAGGCTTTACAGACGTGCATTCTCTGCCGTGGTCACAAGGCATCAGGAAAAAAAAAGCAACGACATGATGAAGCCTCCTGAGCTTGGTAGACCGGGGACCACTCCACCTCTTTCTATCCCACCGGTGCAGGTCGTGGCCCTTGTGCGCCTCATTGGGCCTGGGAGATTCAGCTCCCTCGCTAAGCTGTGTGGGATGGTTGCCTGGACTCGTCGGGCGGTGGAGGCCTGGTTCAGAGGCAGCCACCAGGCCACTGTCAATAGAAATCCTAAAACCCAGTCTTACAGCTATTGAGAGAGCAGAAGCTTTCCAGTGCCTTGCCCTTGAAGCCCAAGATGGAGCTGAAATCCATGACACAACTCTTGACCGACTCGTGGTCGATGAGGGGACATGACTCCTACTCTGTGGAGGTCGCATTCAGTCCTAAAATGAAAGCAAAAGTGCTATTCCTCTGGTCCCTATGCAAACAAGACTGGCCACATTACTAGTCCAAGAGGCTCATGAAAAGAACCACGAGGGGGTTGCAGCAACTCTCCTAGACATTCAGAATAGAGCCTGGATCATACAGGGCCGTCACGTCGTCAGAAGAGTAATAAATGACTGCATCCACTGCCAAAAGCAAAGAGCTAGAGTATGCCAGCAAGTGATGGGTGACCTCCCGTTGGAGCGCACACAAAGGGCAGGGCTTTTTGAGTGTACAACCCAGGATCTGTTTGGCCCCTATGAAGTCAAAGTCGCAGTCAAGGGGAGAGCAAGGAAGAAAGTCTGGGGAATTGTTTTCTGCTGCATGGCTTCGAGGGCAGTCCGTGCTGATGTATGCGATGACCAATCATCAGAAGGTTTTCTGCTGGCCTACTCCTGCTTTGTTGCTCTCAGGGACCACCCACGCAAGCTATAGTCCGACAAAGGCACAAATTTCATCGGAGCTAAACCCGGCGTGAACGAGCTCCAAAACCACCTGCACTGTGTTCAGACGTCATCTGTTGACGACATCGCATCCAAGAACGGGACGGACTGGGCGTGGAGCTTCCACCCCACTGATGCGCCCCACCGAAATGGAGCAGCAGAAGCTGCCGTAAAACTGATTAAAAAGAGCTCTAACGAGCTCCGGCCTTCCTGTGTGGCGATTGCATGTTCTCCCCGTGCCTGCGTGGGTTTTCTCCGGGTGCTCTGGTTTCCTCCCACGTTCCAAAACATGCATGGCAGGTTAATGGTACACTTGAAATTGTCCCACATGTGAGCGCGACTGGTTGTATGTCTATGTGTGCGCTGCACTTGGCTGGCAAACACATCGTGGTGTCCCTCGCCTACTGCCAAAGACAGCTGGGACAGGCTCCAGTACGCCGGCGACTCTTGTGAGGATTAGCAGATTTCGAAAATGGATGGATAGCGTGTGCCATAGCGTTGCTTCTGGATGTGTGAAATGATTGCAGATTTTTTTTCCCACGTTGTCCAATAAATATGCTATCGTGTTAGAGTTATTTTAGTGGTGTGTGCGTGCGTGTGAATGTTTCACTTGTATGTGTGAGTGTTTCACCAGTGTGTGTGAGAGCATTTCACTCATGTGTCAAAGAGCATTTCAGTTGTGTGTGTAAGAGCCTTTCAGTGATGCATTTGAGTGCATTTCAGTTGTGTTTATGAGCAAAACAAACATTCAGTCAAGTGTCTAGGAGCCTTTGCAGGAGAAGGTGTGAGAGTTAATCCCAAATTACAGTATGTCCCTGACGGCCTCTCATTTATATCACTGACATTACATCATGCCTACAATTCTAACAGCAAACATGAACTCCAATCGTAATCTATTTCATGCATTTTTTTTTGTACTTTCCTGAGCAACTTTCACGCAACTTTTGATTGTGCAACAAGATTATGGAGGGGGATACTGGACCTCCTGTATTCAAAATGCCAACATGAACGGAGCTATTGTATATAGGAAATAAGATTTCATCGATTTATATAACATTTCATTATTTTATCATTATTGCTAGTTTTATGACTATTATATATTATATTATGTGTTTTTCTTTTCTTTCTTGTAGTTCGTGTTTTATATTTGATCTCATCTACTATGAGGGTTCTTATAAATGTATATACTTGTCGCAGTTGTATTTACCTCACCAAATTATTACATTACATAATATACCTGTATAATAATAGTATACATGGATTTCATTGTCATATCAATAATTCAACAACAAATTGAGTTAGGAATCAGAAGTAATATCAAATAGTGACAAAGAGTATTGTTTCATTGATGTGAAAGGGATTTGGTCCCAGTGCTTGCAATGTCTTTCAAAGATGAAGGGAAGGTCTTCAGTGTTTAACACATGAGGATTTCTAATCTCAAAATGCTGAATTGGAGTAGTGGTTTTTTGATTGGCTCTTTCTGGAGGCGCACATTTGGCAAGTGTTCATCACAAGTTAATGTTTGATCCCACCACGAAACATTGGAAAGATTAAAGATGTTCAGAAACTCACCAAACAGTGAAAGCACGCCGCAAGCAATCCAGACTATCAGAGACATCCCAACGCTTCCCGAGTGTTTTAGGATTCCTTTTGGCGAGATGAAGATCCCAGCTCCAATCATGATCCCAACAATGACTGAAATCCCTGAAAGCAATGTCACCTTCTTCCCCAGTTCAACTTTTGTGTCTTTCTCCCTCGGAGGTTCACCGGAAAGCATTTGATGTCCATTTTCATCTGCTCCGACATGTTCACTGGAGGACCTTCTCTTCATCTTTCAATTCCCGAATGACACAATCTCTTGTAGTGCAACAAGTTGAGGTCGGAGCCAATCTGCCTTTGTGACCATCCAGTTAAAAAAACCGCAAATAAATTCCATTGAGGGTGGGGGGTGGTTCTTTCCCCCGGCTCTCTCTCTCTCTCTCTCTCTCCCTCCTCTTTTGTCTGGTATTTTGTGATTCATGCCAACTTGCCATTACTTCCCTGCGTGGCCTCTATAACGCCTGCTCTTTACCTCTTACGTTTTTTTTTTGTTTTGTTTTTTTAATTTAAAATTCTTCCATGTATCTTCCTCTGATTATTATCTGTTTTCAATCCTGCCTCTTTTGTTTGATCAGCTTTTTAGACTGCACCCAAAACAAGATGTGCCTTGGCAGTCGGATGGCGTTACAAGTAGAGTAGGTAATTCGTCATAGAATTACCGAAAAAAAAAAAAAAGGTTTGGTTATGGGCGTTCAATCCATCTTCCTTGTGGAGAAACACATTGCCCTCTCAAATGCCAAAGCTGTAATCAGGGATGTACTGGGACCAAAATTCACAGGAATAATTTTCTGACACACGCTGAAAAATATTTGGATGTTTATTGGACTTACTCACATACATACTTTTTTTAGAACAAATGTGTGTCGACAATAGAGATTATTTTGTTCCTTTTGGGGTTTTTTTCTCCCAAGAATCATTATTTGAGGTAATTGTAAATTGATTTCTCAAAGCAGGAGGTAAAACCGTCCTATACAATACTTTGTGTATTGTTTCAGCAAAAAAGCTCGAGCTGAGTGTTTGCACATTCATCCACTGACGAAGACAGAATGACACAAAAGTTAGTCAATAGTAACTCAGTACAGTACTTGTTTTGTTGTTGTTGTTGTTTCCACTGATTACTGCTCGAGTTTTGAGATCTACCGTTACACTTAACTTGAGTGTTCGGGCTTGAGTATGCTTTCTTTTTTTTCTTCTTCTTTTTTCTTTGTTCCTTGTTTTGTTTTTTATGACATCAGCAGAAATGACAAGAAAACAAACTAGCACGTCATTTCAAAATGTTTCCTCTCTGGCCGCGTGTGGATTAATAAAATAACTCAACCCCCAATCCCATGGAACGTCCATCTCTCTCTCTCTCTCAAATTTACCTAAACAAACAACACAGATGGTGAAAAGGCATGTCGTCAGCCCCCCTTCTCAGAAGATATAAACCAATAAATCTCAAACCAGATCAAAACAACATGAACAAGGCCAGCATCCTGACATACAGCCAGACGTGTATCAACGGCATGGACACCTTTGGAACCCCAAAGAGCTGAGTACCCACACCTCTGCGATCCTGATAACTTCCAGTGACCACATTCTTACAATGGAGTGTCATGGTGAGGGAGGCAGAGAAGGAGAACATCTCCCTGCTGAACGTCTCTCAAGCTACCTTGACATCTCCAGCCACACAAAAAACGGCGGTGACGGCGGAGGAGCAGGACAACGCCGAGTTGGAGGAGGAGGACAAGAAGAAGGATCCCGCATGGAGGAACCTACCTGACCGTTGCTTGTCAGATAATATCTAAGATAAGATAAGATCTAGCCGCATCAAACAGACAGTAGGACATCCGTTGCATGATGCGTTTGTGAAAAGACATATGTGAGGGTTGTCCGGTTGATCCCCCTTGGCATGAATAATCATGGGAAATATAGCTCATCATACTTTATTACTACCATGTATGTACGTAACTGGCCAGATGGATATTCTGAAGAGGGCCATTCCATAGATTTCTACATGGAGCAAAGATGAATCCATCAGAGAATGCTATAAATCGTGTTGAATATCAAAGCAGGCACCCGCTCAACCACTCGTCCTGGCACGGTCTAGTTTGATGTCTTGTCAATTGGCTTGAATGGAGTTGCAGGGTTTCTTGATTCTTTGTTTTTGTTTCTGCCATCATCAGTCACACTTGTCTTGTTTTCAAATGCTGTGAGTTTGGCTTGGGACTTGTGTTCATCCAAAGTGCCTTGTTTTGTCTTCTTGATGTTGTTTTAATATATATAAATGAATACTTTTACACCATTTATTTTAAAACAATATGGCTCATCTGCCAAGTTGGAGGTGAGGTGGGTGGGGAGAATCACGACATCCGTCCTTCCATCCATTTTCTGATCCGCTTATCCTCACGAGGGTCGCGGGTGTGCTTCAGCCGATCCCAGCTGTCTTCAGGCAGTAGGCGGGGGACACCCTGAACCGGTTGCCAGCCAATCGCAGGGCACACACAGACGAACAACCATCCACGCTCAGACTCACACACCCAGGGACAATTTAGAGTGTTCCATGAAGCTGTCATGCTTTTGTTTTTAGAATGTGGGAGGAAACCGGAGTACCCGGATAAAACGAATCACGACATTCGTTCCAATATTTCCAGCATTTCGAACATGCAATCCAATACATTCGATTGTAGGCTACGCATCATGTTTATTTTTCTGAGTACCATACGATCCAATATTTTAGGAACATCAAGGAATGTTTAGTTCACATTGTGGATGGGCTTACTTCACTACGGTATTTTAACTTTTAGGGTGGTATTTTTGGAACAAGTACTTGGTATAAAAGGTTTGAGAAGCAAAGGGTTACATAATTTCTAATGTATTAACAAACGGATAGTTTCATAATCCAAATTCAAATAATTTATTTTACAATTAAACTTTTTTTGTCATGGAAATACAGTGAGTCTAGTGTTTGTCACGGTGTCATAAACCCAACCCGAATGGGTGGACTCTCAGAGGTCTGACCAAAGCACATGTGTTCTTGGATCAAACAATGAAAGATGTATTCGTTAACAATGAACATTACATCAGCAGCTGTGTACTCCAGGTTTATTCCAAAAAATAAATGGATCAAAAACTGGTGTACTCATGTGGCATCATCAGAGTATTTTTTCCAATCTCACTGCCAAGATTAATTTACTGAAGTATTGATGTGGCTTGACATCCTCTTCCCAAGACGATGCATGTGTAATCTACTATCAATTTGACGAAAGAATTTAACACACGTCATCATTAGTTCTACCAACAGTTAACATTAGCATTACTACCCCTTGTGACGAATGTTTTATTCATAAAGTTACCATGCTACAACCAGTAAATTATAGAATGACCAAAACTGTTTCATAATATTTTTTTTCATATTTATTTATTTATTCATAAAGTTACCAAGCTAAAACCAGTAAATTATAGAATAGCCAATACTGTTTCATAATATCCCCTCCGTGAGTCGGCACCTTACCGTGGTGGAGGGGTTTGAGTGTCCCATTGATCCTAGGAGCTAAGTTGTCTGGGGCTTTATGCCCCTGGTAGGGTCACCCATGGCAAACAGGTTCTAGGTGAGGGACCAGACAAAGCACGGCTCAAAGACCCCTCATGATGATTAATGGATCTAAGTTTCCCTTGCCCGGACGCAAGTTATTGGTGCCAGGCCTGGAGGTGGCTCAGCCCGAAGAGGCAACGTGGGTCCCCCTTCTCATGGGCTCACCACCCATGGGAGGGGCCAAAGAGGTCGGGTGCAATGTGAGTTGGGCAGCAGCCAAAGGCGGGGACCATGGCGGTCCGATCCTCAGCTGCAGAAGCTAACTCTAGGGACGTGGAATGTCACCTCTCTTGCAGGGAAGGAGCCCGAACTGGTGTGCGAGGCAGAGAAGTTCCGACTGGATAGTCGGACTTGCCTCCACACACAGCCTGGGTTCTGGTACCAGTTCTCTCGAGAGGGGTTGGACTCTCTTCCACTCTGGAGTTGCTCATGGTGAGAGGCGCAGAGCAGGTGTGGGCATACTTATTGCCCCCCCCCCTCCCGGCTCGGTGCCTGTACATTGGGTTTCACACCGGTAGACGAGTGGGTTGCCTCCCTCCGCCTTCGGGTGGGGGGACGGGTCCTGACTGTTGTTTGTGCATACGCACCCAACAGCAGTTCAGCGTACCCACCCTTTTTGGAGTCCTTGGAGGGTGTGCTGGAGAGTCCCTTGTTCTGCTGGAGGACATCAATGCTCACGTGGGCAATGACAGTGAGACCTGGAAGGGCGTGATTGGGAGGAACGGCCCCCCTGATCAGAACTCGAGTGGTGTTTTGTTATTGGACTTCTTTGCTCGTTACGGATTGTCCATTACGAACACCTTGTTCAAACATAAGGGTGTCCACATGTGCACTTGGCACCAGGACACCCTAGGCCGCAGTTCGATGATTGACTTTGTGGTTGTATCATCGGATTTGCGGCCACATGTTTTGGACACTCGGGTGAAGAGAGGGGTGGAGCTGTCAACCGATCACCACCTGGTGTTGAGTAGGCTCCGATGGTGGGGGAAGATGCCGGTCCGTCCTGGCAGACCCAAATGTATTCTGAGGGTTTGTTGGGAGCGTCTGGCGGAATACCATGTCAGAAAGAGTTTCAACTCTCACCTCTGGCAGAGTTTTTCCCATGTCCCGGGGATGCGGGGGACATTGAGTCCGAATGGACAATGTTCCGCGCCTCTATTGTTGAGGCGGCATATCTGAGTTGTGGCCGTAAGGTGGTTGGTGCCTGTCGTGGCGTGGTAAGGTGGTTGGTGCCCCCATACCCGCTAGTGGACACCAGCAGTAAGGGATGCCTTTATGGCCTGTGGGACCCCAGAGGCAGCTGACGGATATCGACTGGCTAAGCGGAACGCAGCTTCGGTGGTCGCTTTGAGGAAATTCTGGTCCACCATCCGACGTCTGGGGGGGGAGCAGTGCACCACTAACACTGTGTACAGTGGGGATGGGGCGCTGCTGACTTCAACTGGGGACGTTGTGAACCGGTGGGCAGAGTACTTCGAAGACGTCCTCAACTCCACCAACATGCCTTCCTTGGAGGAAGCAGAGTCTGGGGACCCTGAGGTGGGCTTTCCTATCTCCGTCGTTGAAGTCACCGATGTGGTTAAAACGCTCCTCGGTGGCAAGGCCCCAGGGGTGGATGAGATCCGCCCGGAGTTCCTCAAGGGTCTGGATGCTGTGGGGCTGTCCTGGTTGACACGCCTCTGCAGCATCGTGTGGTCATCAGGGAGAGTGCCTCTGGATTGGCAGACTGGGGTGGTGGTCCCTCTTTTTAAAAAGGGCGACTGGAGGGTGTGTTCCAACTACAGAGGGATCACACTCCTCAGCCTCCCTGGTAAGGTCTAATCAGGGGTGCTGGAGAGGAGGGTCCGTCAGGAAGTTGAGCCTCAGATTGAGGAGGAGCATGTGGTTTTCATCCCGGCCGTGGAACTGTGGACCAGCTCTACACCCTTAGCAGGGTCCTCGAGGGTACATGGGAACTCGCCCAACCAGTCTTCATGTGTTTTGTGGACTTGGAGAAGGCGTTTGACCGTGTCCCTCGGGGAGTTCTGTGGGGGTGCTTCGGGACTATGGGGTACCAAGCCCCCTAATACGGGCTATTCGGTCCCTCTACTGCCGATGTCAGAGTTTGGTTCGCATTGCCGGGAATAAGTCGTTTCCAGTGAGGGTTGGACTCCGCCAAGGCTGCCCTTTGTTGCGATTCTGTTCATCACCTTTATGGACAGAATTTCTAGGCTCAGCCGAAGTGTTGAGGGGGTCCGTTTTGGTGGCATCTCTGCTTTTTGCAGATGATGTGGTACTGTTGGCTCCTTCAAGCAGGGCTCTCCAACTCTCACTGGAGCGTTTCGCAGCTGAGTGTGAAACGGTTGGGTTGAAGATCAGCACCTCCAAATCTGAAACCATGGTCCTCAGTCGGAAAAGGGTGGAGTGCCCTCTCCGGGTTGGGGAGGAGATCTTGCCCCAAGTGGAGGAGTTTAAGTATCTTGGGGTCTTGTTCACGAGTGAGGGCAGGAGGGAGCGATATATATATATATATATATATATATATATATATATATATATATATATATATATATATATATATAGATAGCTCAGTTGGTAAGGCACCGGTTTGGCGTACGGGAGACGGGGGTTCGAATCCCGCTTGGGTCCTTGGGCAAGACCCTTCACGCTAATGCCAATGATGAGAAACAATAAATCGAATGACATGCCGGCTCAGACGTCGCCCGGCCAAACAAGGTCTGCGTCAGGTGCTGGGGAACCAGAGCACCTTGACGAAAAATGGGCTACTGGAACAAAGCGGAGATGGGCGAGATGTGATAACATGGCTCTGTTGGAATGCTACTACTCAAGCAACCCTAGTCAGAGGCGTTACACACAGAGAATGCGGACTGAATGGTTACTTCGAAACCCACAGTCACGGTTGACCACAAAACAACTAGTAGCTCAGTGTTCCAACATCCACAAACAGCAATTGCTGTCACAACTTGTGATTGATGAGGTACAACGCAGGTTCCATGGTGAAGGGCCCCAGGCTGCCAGATCAGAGGAGGAGGTCATACCAGAGATTGGGAGGCAAGCCCCAATGAATGCAGATGATGAGATTGGGAGGTCAGCCCCAATGAATGAAACGCTGAGCGAGGCAGCAACTGACCTGAAAGCTAAGATCATGGCGAGGATGAAAGCTGGGCAATCTAGAAACCGATTACAACAGCTATGTGAAGTACCACCTGAAAGTCTCATGGAAAGTGTGAATGCAGCACTGAGGGCGATCCCTACCATAACGATCACGGAAACCAATGAGCTGATATACGCTTCAGCGTCAGTGATCCTAGAAATCCTTGGCTATCGGAGCAACCATGAGACACGTTACCCACCATGGAAAAGACGGTTGGAGGCGAAGATCAAGGCGGCTCGGAAAGATGTGAGTCAATTGACGGAGGCCCAGAGAGGTGTGATGAAAAGGCCGATACCTGAGAGGTACATCCAGTGACCATACCTGAAGCACTCGAAACTGCCAAACAAAGGCTCCAAGCCTTGTCCAGTCGCCTAAAGAGGTACACGAAAGAGAATGAGGCCAGGCGAATAAGCAGGCTGTTCGCAACACAACCTGCGAAAGTGTACGCTCAGTGGCAGGTTCCTAACAGCAGAGCTGACCCACCAAGACTGGAAACTGAAATGTACTGGAAAGGCAAATGGGAGAGGGAGGTTGCACATAACAGCAGTGCACAATGGCTGGTGACTCTGAGAGAGGAGCACAGCAACCTCCCTGAGCAGAACCCAGTTACCATAACAGTGGCATGGTCCACACCTACTGGCTATGCTAAGAGATATGCTAAGAGCGAAAGGGACATAGACTCCTTGATCCACACAACCAGGATCTACAGCAGTGACATCGGGATGTCATTCGGGCTTGAGAAATGTAGTCGGATGGTCACTAAGAGTGGCAAGATAGTCCGCACTGAAGGGGTCTCGCTCCCTGAAGGAACAATAGCAGACATTGAGGACAGCTGCAAGTACCTCGGTATACCACAAGCCAATGGCAACCTCGAACTGGCAACAAGGAAAGCGGCTATGGCTAAATACCTCCAGCGGGTGAGGCAAGTCCTAAGAAGCCAGCTCAATGGCAAGAATAAGACGCGGGCAATAAACAGCTATGCCCTGCCAGTGATCAGATACCCTGCAGGAATAATCAGGTGGCCAAAGGAAGAGATTCAGACCACGGATGTTAAGACCCGAAAGCTCCTAACCATGCATGGAGGGTTCCATCCCAAATCCAGCACCCTGAGGCTATACGTCATACATCATAACAGATCCAGACTGACAAGATGGTAATGGCGAACCAACCGGATATCGTGATCATAGATAAAGGGCAGAGGAAAGCCGTTGTAGTGGATGTAGCGGTCCCAAGTGATGGAAACATCAGAAAGAAGGAACACGGGAAACTCGAGAAATACCAAGGGCTCAGAGAGGAGCTGGAGACAGCCTGGAAGGTAAAAGTGACAGTTGTGCCTGTGGTGGTCGGAGCACTCGGGGCAGTGAAACAAGATGAGTGGTTGCAACAGATCCCGGGAACAACATCGGACATCTCAGTCCAGAAATGTGCAGTGCTGGGAACAGCAAGGATACTGCGCAGAACCCTCAAGCTTCCTGGCCTCTGGTAGAGGACCCGAGCTGAATGGGGGACGGACACCACCCGAGGGGTGAGACGAGGATTTTATTTTTTTTTATTCCCGCTTGGGGCAAAAAAATGAGCACATAACACCTTCCAGTGTGGGTCCTTGGGCAAGACCCTTCACGCTAATGCCTACCTCATACAATGGTGAGAGACAATAAATCGAATGACAGGCCCTGAGCACCAGAGCCATTGAGGCCCAGATATAACACATCAGACAAGACCCAAGGTGTAGGTTGTGCAAAGAGGCACCCGAGACGATCCAACACATACCTGCAGGGTGTAAGATGCTGGCAGGGAAAGCCTACATGGAACGCCATAACCAGGTGGCTGGCATAGTCTCATCTGTGCCGATTATGGACTGGAAACCCCAAGGTCAAAATGGGAAACACCTCCGTAGTGGTGGAGAATGACCAAGCGAAGATCCTGTGGGACTTCCAGATCCAGACTGACAAGATGGTAATGGCGAACCAACCGGATATCGTGATCATAGATAGAGGGCAGAGGAAAGCCGGGGTAGTGGATGTAGCGGTCCCAAGTGATGGAAACATCAGAAAGAAGGAACACGAGAAACTCGAGAAATACCAAGGGCTCAGAGAGGAGCTGGAGAGAGCTCGGAAGGTAAAGGTGACAGTCATGCCTGTGGTGGTCGAAGCACTCGGGGCAGTGACCTCCAAACTAGATGAGTGGTTGCAACAGATCCCCGGGAACAACATCGGACATCTCAGTCCAGAAATGTGCAGTGCTGGGAACAGCAAGGATACTGCACAGAACCCTCACGCTTCCTGGCCTCTGGTAGAGGACCCAAGCTGAATGGGGGACAGACACCACCCTGAGGGGTGAGACGAGGATTTTTTTATTTTTTTATTGAGAGCCATATATATATGAACTGTATTTTTAAACTGATTTCAACAAAATGTCAGTATAATAAGCCTCTGAATGTATTCTTTAAAATAATTTTGTGATAATACTCACCATTCATGTGAATGGCTTTCTGTTCCTCACGATTGCTAAAAATCCAGCAAAACTATCGAAATGAAAGTCATCTTGTCGGGTCCATACGCCAAGTTACTGCTGGCTAGCTTGCACAGTGCTCAGTAGCTTGCACGCTTCCTCTTGGCCGTCTCTCACACAGTATTTTGATGCGAACGTAGCATGGGGTGTGTCAAAGTGCCGCTCTGCATTCGACCGTTTCATCAATGGTATTTTGTCATTGCAAATCAGACACACCGCAGAGCCTGTTCTCTCCACAAAGGCGAATCCGTCGGTTCATTCGTCCTGAAGTCTACCAAAATCGTCATCTGTTTTTCTTTCGCCATCTTATTCACTCAGGATTAGCTTTGAGCTAATCGCCGAGCGGGTTGATTCAAAAGGGGGTTATACCTGTTTCCACAGTAATGGCAACGTTGGCCAATATCATCCAATCAAAATGGCTTCTGGAGCCAACTGCAGCCTGAACGAGGAAATGAGCAGTGAAAAATCAATCGATGGATGCATTAACAAGCGAGAATATTTTTTTATCTGCGAGCCAGATGCAATCATCAAAAGAGCCATATATGGCTCACGAGCCATAGGTTCCCGACCCCTGATTTAGTGTTCCATAAAGGGTCCCACGCTTTTTTTTTTGGAATGTGGGAGTCAACCGGAATACCTGGAGAAAAACCAACGCAGGCACGGGGAGAATTCCACACAGGAAAGCCAGAGGATCGAACTCACAACCTCTGCACTGTGAGGCTTACCAGTTGCTCACCGTGCTGCCCCAATCACAGACATGTGGTCGCAATTTGCTTGGAACGCAAAAGTGCACTGAGACAATCGAATCTGTTGCGCACATGACTATTTTCAACACGTATGGTCACTTGCTCGCCGCTTATGTGCATCCCTGGTTATTATGTAATTCGATAATAGAATTTTACTCATATTACAATGGGCTACGAGGTTACAATATATGTTTTTCAGTTTGAAAATATTAACTTTTTATTCAGTGCTATTTTGCTTTCTTTTTTTAAAAATGGCTTTTTAACAGTTTCGAAAGATGTTTCACATTTTTGTCAAGTGAATGGACATAACTTTTGCCTTTTCTGTAAATGGACATACCAACTCATAACACATCTCTCAGGAACAGAGGAAAACTTTACTCTCATTGTTGTCTTGAATGGAAGCTTACTGAAAAGATTCCGAGGAGAGTCTGATAATGGAACATGCATCTGGGAAACCAATGAGAATGAATGTGGATGGAAGGCACTGATGAAAAGTGAGAACGGGAATTTTTTCATTCTAAAAAGAGCAGCAAGAGTGGGCATGTTCACTCCGTAGCCTCATTGGTAGGTGAGATAAATGTTGTTATATCAACGTATCAGTAATATGCACAGCATGAATGTAGACGTTTAAAAAAATATATACAGGGTATATATATTTAAAGACAAAACTGTACGTACGTGCTTTTCACAGGCCAGCGACGATATGGAATTGTTGAATAGGAGAATGAGATCCCCCCAAAAATAACAATTGATGACTACAAATGAAATGCTAACCATTCTCCTTTTATCTAGATTCGTTTCTTATGATATTGTAGAATTGCAGCTGACAGAATATTGAATGCCGTATTTCTGCACTATAAGGCGCACCAAAAAGTCTTCCATTTTCTTAAAAGCTCACGGCGCGCCTTAAAATCCAGTGCGCAAAAACGTAAATTAACGATTGCTTGATTGAAACTACGAAAATTGAAAATAATGCATCAAAACAGAAAATCATGCGAGGAAATCATAAAATAAATTCTCTAGCCCCCCTACAGAATTTATTTTGTGATTTCCTCGTTTGTGAATACAGTACACAACAAAGGAATAAATAACAAACACTTCTGAGACAGTCCAGTCTCCTACATTGTACTAACATCTTATCTTTCTGTTGGAGCTATGCTCAAGGAAATGCCAAAATAAATTCTGTCGGGGGGTGGGGGAGATGGCATAGAAGTTATTTTGTGATTTCCTCACTTGATTTTCTCTTTTGATGCATTACTGTATTTGTTATTTTTGTGGTTTCATTGAAGTAATTGTTAATTTACGTTTTTTTTGGAGGCGGTAGCAACCGCCTCTCGAGTCAAATGAAGGGTTGTGGCTCCATCTAGTGGATGCATTGTAAATTGCGCTTTACAATTCGGTGCGTTTAATATTTGAAAAAAAAATTACAAAATAGACCATTCATTGAAGGTGCGCCTAATAATCCAGTGCACCTTTTAGTGCGGAAAATACTGTAGTTTTTGTACCTTGCTTGTTAAATGTTACTCAGTCCAGTTCCCTGTGTCCTTCCCGTGCCCACATTTTTCTACAAACAATAGCTGTCCTGTCCACGACGTCTTTTTTCGTTCCACCGGGGTTTAGCCAATGTGTTTATAAAGAGACCAAAATCTCTTTAATACTTTGCAGCATTTCACATTTGTCTTGTGAATAAACATTTTGCTGAAACGCTTCAGTGTCTTGGCTGTTGGTGTTAACAGAACAATGATGTTTTGCATTCTGCGTCCAATAATGAGACAGGAGTTCAAGTATGTTTCAAGAGCTCAGGAAATAGTGGAGCTGTAGGATGCAGCTCCGCAAAAAAAAGAAACAAAAAAAAGTTTCAGTTTTTAAAAATGTTCAAACGAACACAGACACGCCTCTCTCCGAGAACGTGCCTTCTTTTCTTCGTTCGGCTCAAGAGATGTGCAAAGACCGTCTCCAAAAATACGTAAATTAACGGTACATTCAAAGGTACAAATAAAAAATAATGCACCAAAACTGAAAAAGAAGGAAATCACAAAATAAATTCTATGGGGGTGTTTGTGAATACACAACAAAGAAAATTTTCCTTTTAACATCAACAATTCTGAACCAATTCAGTCTCCGACACTTAACAGGAAAGCCACCTTTCCGTTTGTCCCTCTTTGTTCTATAACACTAAATAAAAGCATGGGTTGGAAATCAGTCTGCTATGATTCTTGCACAAACCTGCACAGTCTCGACTTATGATTGGAATGCCTCAATGATAGAAATTTCTGCAGCTGGCAAAATGGCAACAACGTCACCTGAGAGCTCACGGGCCATGTTCAATCTCTGGGACGAGCACAATGCCCCCCATGAAGAAGAGCACGAGGTCAATCCCATCAACCTGAAAGGAAGACGCTCAATCGTGCGCTTAAAATAAGTGACATGTATGGATGATGTATTGAGATTGTCCAAAATCGGTTTTGTAAAAATACAGGTACGCATTGTAACTGCGGCTATATAACCTGTAAAACATGCTAGCCTCTTCATTTTTGTGAAAACACTAACCTAGGATTCCTATATATTCTTTCAAGTTGCGATTGACAGACGAGGTCGCTAAGTGTGTTTGACACTTTGAACTAAAAAGCGCCATCCCGTGGTTGGAAATATGCAAAATAGCCTGTTGACATTCTGAGCTCATTTATCATCTTTCAGGATTGTGAACCAAATTGACATGGATAAGCTTTTATTTTGTTACCAACAGTTTAATGTTGACCTCATCTATCCACAGGATGGACTTCCAAAAAGCTTCAGGTTTGTCCAGGTATTCTGTTTCAAAGTTGACACGGGCGACTTTGTTCATTTTGGGGAACAGAGGGTTCTTGCTCGCAGGCCTTCCACGAAAGCCTTGTTGATATGTGTTTTCTTATTGTTGAATCCTGCACACATGTTCCAGATGCAGCAAGAGACGTCTGCAAATTCCTCAATGTGATGTTTCCCCAGACATTTGTGCTGAGAACTACCCTCTTCCTGAGGTCCTCAGAAATATTTCTTCCTCTCCGCATGATTACCTGAATGGGTTCACCTGTGGTGGTGCAGTGAGCGAGTGGTTGGTGCGTCGGCCTCACGGTGCAGAGGTGCAGGGTTCAATTCCGGCTCCGGCCTCCCAATGTGGAGTTTGCATGTTCTCCTCGTGCCTGTGTGGGTTTTCTCCAGTTTCCTCCCACATTCCAAAAACATGAACAGCAGGCTGATTGAACATAAATTGTCACTAGGTGTGAGTGTGAGCGCGAATGGTTGTTCGTCTCTGTGTGCCCTGCGATTGGCTGGCAACCGGTTCAGGGTGTCCCCCGCCTACCGCCCGAAGACAGCTAAGATAGTCCCCCCCCCCCGCGGCCCTTGTGACGATAAAGCGGATCGGAAAATGAATGGATGGATGTGTTCAGAAGTAAATTTAGCTTTTAATTTCTCCACCTGATTCTACTTGACTGCTTGTTCAAAGCAATGCAGCCCAGGGTTCACCAAGTTGAATTGACGAAGAAGTCTTTTTTTAATTAAGTCTTGATTACACAATTAATTAAGGGGCCTATCCCAGCAGGCTTCATGCGGTAAGTGGGGTACATACACCCTGAACTGGTTTCCAGCCAATCTTAGGGCACAAACGGACACACACACACACACACGGCACCTTAATTTAGAGTGGTCAATGACCCTACCATGCAAGTTATTATTATTAAAATATAGGTTACTAGTTTGTCTGACTATTGCAAAATGCAAATTCATGTCAACAAAGACAATGCATTGTATGAAGTACTGAAATGCAATTTATTTCAAGCATTCTCACAAATCAATTACGGTACTGAAAAATAAATAAAGTGGTGATAACTCCAACTACTTTACAACCACATCATAACTTCGGTAATGTTTATTGAGAATGATATTTTGCAGTCTTATTGCACACCACGTCTACACTAAACATTTCACTCAACTTCAAGACCTAACAAATTACACACTCATAAAATCACCTGATTTGAAATTGACATTTTATTTATATGTGCAAGAGCAGTGAAGGATGCCTATTTTGACGATCACGTGTGTATCCCATTTTCAATGTGCAAACCTAACCAGTTCTTTACAAAAACTAGACAAAAATGAGCAGATTCTCTTCATTACTTAAGCATAAATCTTTGTTCAGAGGTGTTCATCGTTATTCAATAGTTCCGTGAATAAGGCTGCATTAAGGTGCCTCCTTGAAGCTGATGTCACAAAGCAGCGATAAATGGTCTGACGGGTAGTGAAACGAGGGCAAGCGGTCTGGACCTATCTGCTCTTCAGTAGGAATATCAAGCAGACAGTCCACACTCAAGGAATCGTGTGTATACCAAATATAGTCAAGCGTGCTACAGCTCTCTCCAGTCGGGCGGATCTTCCAGGTCGTGTACGGTGGCTCCGTCTGTCGGTCAGCGCTCAACAGTTTGTAAGCGGAGTCCAAGCCAAGTGGAGAGGATCTAAAGCGGCGGTAAACATCCTCTGAAGGCTCTGCATTAAAATCTCCACATACCACAAGAGGATTTGTCCCTGATGACCGCACATTGCTGTCCCTACTCCTGGAAGTTATGCTTCGGAGGCTCTGGAGCAAATTAGCACCTTGTGCGCTCCTCACCCTCTCCCAGCCACTTCGCGCTTTCAGATGTGTGACAGCCACACAAAGTTGTTGGCTTGTTATCTGGCAGTTGAGTATCTGCACAATGGCCACCTGGTTGGTGGGTAACATCATTGCTGATAGCCGCAAATGAAGCATAGTCTGTAGGGAGAAGCGCGAGCGGCGATAAAACAATGCGCAACCGTCAGGACCGTTGTTTTGCTCCACGTCTAAACAAGGAGACCAGGGTTTTGCCAAAAAGCTACCATGATAACCTAGGCTGGCCATTATTGGCTGGAAAGTGTCATAGTAATGGTCAACTTCCTGAAGGCAAACAATGTCGGGGCGGTGGGTGAGGATCTCCTCCAAGATTAAGTACTTCCTTTCACTCCAATTGAGAGCCTCAAGAGGACAACGAATAAATCCATCCTTCCCTTCACCAAGTGCTGTAAAGACAGAAACAAAAACCTGTTACAACCTACTGGAACTTAGCTTGCCCTTAGAGTGCACTCAAATTAAAGCCGTTGTCCCCGTACGAAAGTGAAGCAAGGTTCCAACTACTTTGGAGCCAAGCACTCTTCCGGGCAGTTTAAGGTACACTGTCAGAAAAAAAGAGTACTATAGAGGTTCATCTTTGTTCTCCAAGGTACAAATTTATGTGATGTATGCTGCGGGTTCACAATCAAACCCCGAGGTACAAACAAGTATGGTTCATGGTTAGAAAAGCTACACAAATGGTCCAAATGGACAAAGAGACCATTTCTGTACCCTTTTGTTTGCATGTAAAGGTACAAACAAACCCTGTATGAATGCCTTTCCAAAGAGACCACTGTTGTTTTAAATGTTGTTGAAAGATATAATCAGTAATCGTATTTTAGACAAGGTGAGATGGAAAAATACAAGGTTATGTGATGTTGTGTTCAGAGGTTGACAAAGTTTTGAGAAATAGGCATGTCAATTGTTAAACTGATGAAAACAACATCAAGAGTGGAATGAGATGGAAAAATACAAGGTTATGTGATGTTGTGTTCAGAGGTTAACAAAGTTTTGAGAAATAGGTTGTATAATACTGCTTACGCGAAATCATGTGCTGATCGTTTCAAGGAGAGAGAAACCGTGATAACCACAACTTGTGCAAAACAAGTGGTGTGAACGTGAAAAGGGGAGACTGATATGCTGCGAAAACAACAAGAAAGTGTGAGAAGGAGAAGCTGTGCAAGCCTTATTTGTTAAAATAACAGACGGAATGGCGCCAGGGGGGCTGAGATGGCCACTCACCCCTCCCTTCGCACACTCCGAGTTTTGGGTAAAAGGAGTACGCTCGCTACCCTGAGTAGAGTCTGCTGCGGGTTGCGTACGGACGCCCAGCTTGTATCAAAGCTCACTCTACCCAGGGTGTTGGCTCTCCATCCTGAAGGCGCAAGGTAAGAGTTGAATTATATTCTAGGAGCTTGATACGCTGTTATTTGCTTGAAGATTTGACATTATTACTGTGGGCTAATAAAGCGCTATTGTTAGTAGCAGTATGATGTGTTGTTAATTGAGTGACTGTTTGGCATATTCTGTGGCACTAGTAAACGATCCAGTTATTGGTAGCAGAATTGTCTCTTGTGTCTTCATTTCTGAGTGCCTATCTCCAACGATCCTTTCCTAAATTTGATACCGAGCCAGGCGAGGTATCAGAAATGTTTTAAAACACAAGGGATAGGAAACTGATTGCACTTCTAACCAACTGAAATTGGTTCTTGTAAAAAAAATCTCTCTCTCTCTCTATATTATATATATATATATATATATATTTGTTGTTTGTGTCATTTTGTCCTTTTCAGCCACTTAGACTCAATGTGCCCTCTCTCCCCCAGGACGTGGGCAAAGGTCTGTCGGAAGTTGGGAGTTTTAACCTCCTTCTGACTGGGGATTCCAGAAGGGATTGCCAGCAAACCCCCACAACACGCTTGAGTCTGCTGAGTCAGATCGGCATCTTCCCCCATCATTGGCGCCAACACACCACAGGGTGGTGATCAGTTGACAGCTCCGCCCCTCTCTTCACGCAAGTATCCAAAACATGCGGCTGCAAATCCAACGACACGACGACAAAGTCGATCATTGAGCTGCGGCCTCGGGTGTCCTAGTGCCAAGTCCACATATGGACACCCCATGTTTGAACATGGTGTTCGTTATGGACAATCCGTGACAAGCACAAAAGTCCAGTCACAGAACACCATTCGGGTTCACATCAGGGTGGGGAGGGGTGTGGGTTGGGGAATCATGCTCTTCCAGGTCTCACTGTCATTACCCATTTGAGCATTGAAGTCCCCCAGCAAAACGATGGAGTACCCAGGGGGAGCGCTCTCATGCACACCCTCTGAGGACTGCAAAAAGGGTCACTACTCTGAACTGCAATTTGGTGTGCGTCCCTTACGTCAACCTGGAGGAGTGATCTGGAAGATTAACCGTATATTAAAATTGAGGATATGCCATTCAGTAAATATACCGCATTTTTACGACAAAAAGGCGCCCTTAAAAGTCTTACATGTTCTCCAAAATGGATGCATCTTGTGTATGTGTGAAACACAGAAATAACACCCGTAAATGACTTTTAATGCGGTGCGCCGTATGGTCGTGAAAATACGGTAGTGAGTGTATTTAATGCGTATAAAATCACAAATATGATTTGTTTCCACAATACAGTCAAACCTTGGTTTTTGAACGTCTCTGTTCTCGACCAAATCGGTTTTCGACCAAACATTTTGAGTTTTTTTTATGCCTCGGATTACGACCGAAATTCAGTTCTTGACCAAACTGAGCGCACTTGAATGCGCCACTCGACTTCTCTCGACTTCCTTACACGAGGAACTGACGCTTCCTCGGGTTGACGAAGAAGTGACGCCTCCGTTGTGAGCAGACATATTCAATAAAGATTTTTTTTTAAAAAGAAAGACCGTCCATTGTGAACAGACATGTTCAAAGATTTTTAAAAAGAGCGTCCATTGTGAGCAGGCGTGTTCAATAAAGATTTTTTTAAAAAGCAGACGTGTTTGTTGAGATCTACGCAAATTGGACTGTCATTTCTGCATGGCACCAAAGAAAGCAAGTGGAAGTAGTAAATCTGCTGGGAAAAAGAGGAAAATAGTGCGCAAAACTATTGAATTTAAGAAAGATTGGATAGGGAAATATGAATCACGTGCATGTGTCTGTGTTGGCTCAGGAGTTCGGCATGCCAAAATCAGCAGCATCCTAAAAAAGAAAGACCATCTTAAAGTCAGTGATGTGGCTAAAGGATCTCGTGTGTTTAGTGAACAAAGGCCACAAATATGAGAGGAAGTGGAGAAAAATTTGCTTATTTTCATAAATAAGAAACAGCTAGCAGGGGACAGTCTTAGCCAAGATACGATTTATGGCAAAACAAGACAATTGTATGGAGATTTGATTAAAAAAATAAAATAAAAGAAAAGAAAAAGGATCCTAGCATTGCTCCTGAAGAGTTTGATTTTAAAGCAAGCACAGGATGGTTCGAATAGTTGAGGAAAAGAAGTGATTCGTCATGGGGAGGCAGCCAGTTCAGACAAGGAAGCTGCCGAAAGGTTTAAAGTTGAGTTTGAAATTCTCATCAAGGCTGAGGAATGTCTTCCCCAGCAAACTTTTAATATGGACGAGACTGGACTTGTGTGGATGAAGCGGTTCAGAAAATGGATGGAGGGATGTTACCTCGTACCGTAGTGGAGGATTGCAGACAGAGTGTCCATAGTTACAGCCATTTAGGGTTTAAATTCAAGGTGAAAAAGAATGCAATCTACAATTGTCATGATGAGAGAGAAATAGAGAGAGACAGAGAGATGTTCAATTTTTATGTTACAATGTCAATGTTTATGTTAAAATTGGTAAAAATAAAACATACAAAAGGTTTGTAGTTTGTTGTTACCTGCTCTCTTATTACACGTGTATACAGTTCATGGTGTAAAACAGTTGAAAAAATGCTTTGAAAAAAGTTGTTTTGTAAACTTGGAACGGATTAAATTTTTTTTACATTGATTCAAATTGGAAACATGGTTTTGGTTTTCATTTTTGGGGCTATCGAAAAGGTGCATAGGTGTACCATTTGAGGGTAAAGTCCCATTGATAAGCCAATGGACTGCTAAAAGATAAGAATGTAGCACCTTTTTTTCTGACAGTGTACATATTGTTTACAAAAGTCAAACAAGCCAGACTTGAGGTGTGAAGGATGGGACGTCTACCTTGAGCAAGTATGTTCCACTGCATTATTCGTATGGACGGCCCAAGCTTGTGGCGGCAGGGTGGAGCATCCTCAGGATAGATCAGATCTCTGTGGGGCCTGGCTGGACGCCTCCTCAGAGCCTCCTCGCATTCTCTGAGCAGCTGGTCCGGGTCAAGTTCAATCAGATTTTTGTGGTCCAGATTCTCATCCGTTTGGTCCAAGGTGTTGCTGTTAAGTGTCTGGGCCACCGCACTGTACAGCCTGCTGCCATTGCTCCCCATTGGACTAACTAAAGGATATTAAAAATAAAAAATAAAAAAATTTAAATGATCTGTTTATGTACTACTGATCTTCAAGCATTCACTCAACAGCTGTAAAGTGCATCTGCGTTCCCACCTGTAAGGAAGTTAAAATAAGTACAGTATACTGTAAAAACATTCTACAAACAGCAAAAGTACACAATATAGCAGTTATTTCCCCCACAGCATACAAAGTACAATCTTTCTAAAAATGCTGCTATATAGTGGGGCCGCCATGGGTGAACACTGCATTCTTTCTGTTCAACGCCCTAACTACAAATTAAACCATATAATCACCAAATAACACCCTGAAATACAATTATTCACTCTGCAGGCTTTCTGCATCAAATTTCCTCACATTGGCATAGCATACATTGACAAACACATGCACACACCAACATAGGGTACCAATAAGTTGCACTATAATAAGTAAAGAGGTCTGAGTGGTGAAAGTCTCAATTGTTAACAGTTCCAAATTTCCAAACAAGCGTTTTTCATCTAATCTAATTTGGTAATTTGGGTCAAATTTTCACTCTCTCGAAAGTCACATGTCAAATTAAATCTGTGGCAGAAATGGCTGGACAGGAAATACTTCAGGAGATTCTCGGTCACAACAGTGTTTTTATAGAATATGCAGAGTGAGGAGATGCACAGATGGATGGATTTAACCCTTTCATGCACCCTTTAACCTGATAACATGAAAGCTGTCCGCAGGGGTAACCGCTGTCGCTGAAAGGGATAAAAACAAAACAATACTGTGTAAAAGTTGTCATTCGATTCAAAGTGTCAGTCTGTTTTTAATAGAGTGCACACAGACAGGAATTGTGTTGACACATTAAATATAAATATACATAAACGATACTCACATGGAAAAAAAATATATTAATCAGGTGCGCACACGGACCAACAATTTTAGCTCCTCCAGTGGTTTTTCATCCGACACTTCCTAGTTATCACTTTGCCCTCATAGCTCAGTAAGTAGGCTGCTGCATGTTGATAGTGTGCCTTGAGACAATCATGATACTGTGGCAGCCAGATAAAGCGGTGACTCAAGCACTTCTCTCCTTCCCCGTCCCCTTCTCCTTTGGCCCCCGCCCCTTTCACTCACAAGCAGTTATAACAGGGAGTTCACACACACAATATACAGGGTGTCCATAAAGTCTCTTTTGCATTTTAAAAATTCAGTAAAAATGCAATTGATGAGGTATTTTATTCAGATTTGTTGTATTGTATTCAGTGTTTATTTAAAGTTTTTTTTTTTATCACACTGCATTTGTGTGTGAAAGTTATCGTGTACAGCAGGGGTGCCCAAACCTTGTGGACCGAAGATCTACTTTTCGATCAACTAAACTCCCGGGATCTACCATTACCGGCATGCGCGCACGCACGCACGCACGCACGCACACACACACACACACACACGCGCCATGATGAGAAACAGGTGACGTAATCACGCGCCATCGTAAATTCAAGATTTACCTGCTTTATTTTATTTTTGTAATATTTTTTGTGTGAAAATGAGACCGATGGGATGATTAGGGTGCAGTGTACATTAACAGAAAAAAATATATATTACGAATATGTACAAAGACACACAAATGGTTGTTTTTTTTTTTTCCCCCCCTCGACACTCCTCGGATCTACTTGGGACCTGTCTTAGATCTACCGGTAGATCAGGATCGACGTAATGGGCACCCCTGGTGTACAGTGAACCCTCGCAATAACGCATGAAATGGTAAAGAGACTTTACCTGTACAGACGCTCCCCAGGTTACGAACGAGTTACGTTCCGGACGATTGTTCATAAGGTGAATTCGTTCGTAAGTTGCTTCAGTGCTATATTTTGTCTGGAATGTATGTTTAAGGCTTATATTGACATCCATATAACGGGAGAGAGCTTTCGTCACGTTCTTCAGGGCTCGAGGTTAGCTGCCCGCTAAACTAGCAGTGGCTTCAGCGGGAGTAGACGACGGTCGTCGACCGGCGCGCCGGACGCCTCCGGCCCGTTCCACCGTCACACGCCCGCCCCACGCCTCTCCCGCGCCGCCGAACGTCGCCGCCGCCGTCGCCTCCGCCGCCCCGTTCGGCACTCGGAAAAAGGCGCGCAATACAAAATCTAACTTTTTTTTTTTTCGACAGACCCGTGAAAATGTTCGTATGTACCGTTTGTTTGTAACTCGGATGTTCGTAACTCGGGGAGTGTCTGTATACCCTTTATATATATATTGCAGGCGGAACTTCCACCAATAATCAAATACCTTGGTGGATTTCCGGGACCACATCCACACGTCTACCGAGTCAGTAACACATAAACGTATTTAATCCCGAACAAACAGATCAAGCCAATTATTCATCAACTTCTCCTCACCGCAAAGGTAGCAAGGCAGAGTGACAAAGACGCCTTTCCCTTGACCCACCTTTAATACAATTCCCAAAAAGGGTATGCCTGTGTGTGTGTGTGTGTGTGTGTGTGTGTGTGTGTGTGTGTGTGTGTGTGTGTAGAGGTAAGATCGGGCCGCCCGAACCCGAGCCCTCGGGTCGGGCCTAAAATGATCAATCATTGCTTCGGGTTCGGGTCGGGTCGTGTTTCTCTCTCGCTGACCTTTTTTGTTTTTTTTTGAGGCCGTGAATTGTTTTGGCCACGAGAGACCGTGGTTCGCAAAAAAAAAAAACCAGAAGTCGCCTCATCACAACACGTACTGTACTAAACTCTTGCAATGACTGCTTCTCTCTCTTAAAGTGCTGCGATAGATTCTTAAGGACGTACAGCTGCTGTGGTTCACGGCCCAATTTTCAACCCGTCAAAATGACGGACGGCCTTAAATATTCCCCGTCCACTCTTAAAAAAATCCGTCAATGATGGGAAATTGTCGGTTAATGTAACCTCTGCAGAAACAGAAATATAAGAGATGTAAATGTTTATACAGTCTTGTTTAACTTAGATTTCTTGACAAATGACAGGCTTTGTTATCAGAAATCACCCCTCCTCCTCCCGAGTCCTCACAAATAAAATATGAAATGTCGGGTTTGCTTCGGGCTCGGGCCTGCATATCAAGTTAAGTGATTGGGCTCGGGCCGGGTCGGGTTTAAATACCCTCGGGCCCGGTCGGGTCGGGCTCGATTTTTTAGGGCCGATCTTAGCTCTAGTGTGTGTGTGTGTGTGTGTGTGTTTTCAGGCATGGGCAAATGGTTTGAGAGGACAGTCCGGGTGTTATCAACTGGATCTGTCAGATTTGGTGTGAATTGTCATTCTATTGTGAATCTTCCTTTGATATGGATATGGTCTTCTACATGTGGCCGTCTTTTGTAGTTGCAAGTGGCCATCCTGCTGTGGGGGCCCTTTTAAGTTCCGATTGTGATCTCCAGTCCAGGGGTCCAGCCAGGGTCCCCCCCCTTGCTGGTGACACCTTGGCACCCCCTCTTCCTCAATCACACCCAAATGCAAACAGTCTCTCATTTACACAAGCAAAACATCATCAGTTGCAGTCACGCATTCCAAACCTTCACTCGAATCATTTATAATAACCATGAAAGGCAGCACTGAAACAAAAGCAAGTATTTTGTGACGATGTGAAAAACCGCCATGCGGCAATATTAAAGCCTATACTCAGTGATAATTTTACAGTTTACCCCCATAGTCATAGTGAGAGTTTAGTACAGTACGTGTTGTGATGACGCCACTTCTGGGTTTTTTTGCGAACCCCGGTCTGGCCAAAACATTTACGGCCTCGAAGAAGAAAAAAAAAAAAGTCAGCGAGAGAGAAACCCGACCTGAACCCGAAGCAATGATTGAGCATTTTAGGCCCGATCTTACCTCTAGGGGAAAAAAAAAAAAAGATTTAAAAAAATAAAAAAAATAAAACTTTGTCCACCCGACCGACCCTATGCTGAAATTTCATGTTACCGGAAACACACTACTTTTTTTTCCTACGGCTTACGTCCCCGTAGATCGCGGCACTAGCTTAAAAAGCAGTGCACACTCGACAAGTCATCATTCAACTCCTGATGACAAGCCACCATCCAGCAAGGAAGCAATGCAAATGGCAACAAAAATCCTTCAGTATGCACAAGAATCACCAGACATCGGTGATCAACGGGACAGTTACTTGCAACTAGCAAGAAAACTGTATGACACGCAGGCAAACATTGTCATAAACCAAAGAATGCATCCAACAAAACAATCCAAAACAGACACATTTTTTCCCAAGACAGAAAAAACTAAACATTAAAATACTGTACGTATTGTACTGTTGGGATTTTTTTTGGGGATACACCTGTATTGCAGTTTTTGTGATATAAACAGATTTTGGAGTATAATTTTGCATTTTATTGATTGTATTGTTACACGTGCATTTTGTCAACATACTTGCCGCTTCATAAAGGACATGTACCATGCTCATTTCCCAAATGAGGAATTTCTGTTATCAGGACAGATTGGACAGCGCAAACACGAGTCCGCACTAGAGAATGTTTACTGTATACCCATGCTGCCGAGAAGGCGCAACCACGATGATAGACAAATACTTATTTCATTTATTTATTTTTATTCTTTTATCATTTTTACTCATTCGTTTTTAATCTTTTTTACCTTACTCTCCTTCTATTCTTATTATAATCACTGTGTGTTGTGACTTTATTTTCATTTGATTTTAACCTAGAAAATACCATTCTAACAATGTTTTTGTTTTCGACGATAGGATTCACGTCTTGCGGTTCTGATGGTTGATTAATGCATGTTTTACTATAATTGTCATATTAATAAATGTGTCAAAATGCATTATATCGTCTACAGCAGTTGTTTTTATGATTTAATTCCCTTCGTCTCCCCAACTGTCCCGCATTACAGCGAGGAGGGGGCGAGCCATAAACGGGGGGTTCTGCCCGTTAGAAGGGGAGTCGATCAGGACTGTTCCCCGATACGGTCCTGCGGATAACCAGTTCTGACAACTGTGAATGAAAATCACTTCAGGATCCATCCATCATTTTTTCCGATCGGCTTTATCCTCACAAGGGTCGCGGGGGGTGCTGGAGTCTATCGCAGCTGTCTTCAGGCAGTAGGCGGGGGACACCCTGAACTGGTTGCCAGCCATTCGCAGGGCACACAATGACAAACAAGACTCCACTCTCACACGTACCTAGACACAATTTAGAGTGTTCTATTAACCTACCATGCATGTTTTTGGAATGTGGGAGGACACCGGAGTACTCGGAGAAAACCCACGCAGGCATATGCAAACTCCACACAGAGGCCGGAGCCAGAATCGAACCCTGCAACTCTGCACTTGGAGGTGTGTGTGTGTGTGTGTGTGTGTGTGTATATATATATATATATATATATATATATATATATATATATATATATATATATATATATATATATATATTTTTTTTTTTTTTTTTTTAATACATTTTAGAAAGGATCATGGAAGTTGACATGTTTGAGCTGCTTTCGTGGGGCCACATAAAATGATGTGGCCGGCCAGACCTGTCCCCCGGGCCTCGAGTTTGACCCCTGTGTCATAAACACATCGGCTTCGCGGGGATAGCTGGCCAGGAGCTCGCTGGAGGCTGACAGCTGTTACACCGTCAGAGCGTAAATTGAGAGCCGCCTTCTACACCAACACAAGGTTTTATGATTAAATATTGAAGTAAATATGTGTACTTCTGTAATATTTGTCTCAAACATGTAAAGTATAAATACTGTTTACATATTTTGAACATGCTGGTACCCAAATACACAAAAATTCCTAGGGCGGCGAGCCAACCCTCCTTCGCGGTTTTTCACTTATTGTGGCCGGGTCCCAGGCCCCATTAACACTGTAGTTATTTGGAGAAGGTACTGTTTGGATATAGGTGTCAAGATTAATCAACAATGAATTGATCATCAAATTACTGGACAACTATTTTGATAATTGATTCTTTGTTTTGAGCCACTTTTTTGTTTTGTTTTTTTTTTAGTTAAAAATTCTCTGATTTTAACCTCACAAAAGTCTTTCATGATAGCAGACTTTATTTTATTGTGTTTGATAAGAAAAAAATAAGACATTTGGAAACATCTCGCTTTCACTTTGGAATATGTTCCCTATTTTGCGAAATATTACCGTTTCATCATTAAATCAACAGAAATCTGAAAAATATTTAACAATATAATTTTAATGCAGAATATTTCATATCTGATTATTCAATCAATCAAACTAATTGATAGAATAACTAATTCTATAAAGCATTATATCATTCTTAAGTAACAGTACTATTCACTGAGTATAATTGTGGCTAATATCCCCACTGGTGATGAACACACAGGTCACTCTGGAGACTGAACAGTAACTTAAGCTGATGCAAAATCAGCATGAGATGTAATCAGTTCAGACCTCAAACAGATGCATCCACAGTGTCCAAGATAATAAGAAAAACTATTCTAATCATTAGATTTTTGGAAGCTCTTGTGAAGACAGTATATTAATTATTTTTGTTACAGCGATACCAGTAAATAAAAACAAATTTGAATTCTAACCTCATAACATGGCATAATATGACTATCAATAAAATAGGATGGTTTTGTTCAACAGTTCTAGCCAGGAACAGGTGATCATCTGCTCGAAACAAGCTGCCCTTTAATCCTCCGATATTTTTTGCTCTCACATGCTAATATAATACCTTCTTACGAGAGCACATTGGTGTACAACTAATTATCGGTGAAGGCCGTCACTTATATTTAGAGGAATTAGGTCAATCCTATGTTAGAATCGCAGTAATAGAAAGTAAACTTGTGCTCGAACAGAAATTCAAGAAAGAGCTAGTTCAGCAGCTCCTTGGTGAACTGCCACAAATGTAATATTTTTTCCCAAAAAAATCTGAGAATTACCTGGAAGGATCAGTACGGCGACAATATCACCAACTTGAATGGGTTTAATGGTTATACAATTTTTGACAACCGTCCATCGCATCCATTCTTTGTTTCACTTTGATCTAACGTGTCGAGAAGCTAGTGGCAGCGCTACAAAGAGCTAAAGAGAGCCTAAGCGATGCACTATTGGTGGCTATGGTGTTGAAAGGACTCACTGATGAATACAACCCATTTTCTGTGCATGTGACTCAAACGAGGGAAGTGTTAACCTTTGCTGAATTCAAGACTAGGCTGAGAAGTTTTGAATGCACCCTCCGCTACCGAAGCAGGCCCAGACCAGATGAAGTAATGACCGCCAAGTCATTCAAGCCGAAGCCCAAAGAAAAAGACAAGAAATACGTCTTCAATGGAGAATGCTTTATTTGTGAGAAAGTGGGGCATAAAGCAAGAGACTGCACGAGTAAGGATAAGAAACCACACAGCGAACGACAAAAGCTGATAAGAACAATAAAGTGGCTACAGTTATGGACGATTCGGAAAAAGTTTTCCGTGGCAGAGACCAAGCCAAATCTTCGAGGAAGAAGAAGAAACATTATTGCTCTGGTGAGTGAATGGCGACCCAAGGGAGCGCAACAATATGGACTACTCGTGGACAGCGGTGCTTCTGCCCACATAATCACCGACAAGACCGCATTCATCCGATTTGATGAAAGTTTCCGCCTAAGGATCACATCATGCAGCTGGCTGATGGAAGACGGATCACCGGAAGTGTCGAGAAGAGGGGACGCGCAAATCAAGCTGGCCGACAGCAGTGGACGAGTAGTGAGTGTCAAGCTCACAAATGCTCTCCTCATCCCAGAATACCCGCAGAATATCCTTTCTGTGGATGCAGCAACCGAAAGGAGCAAAGTTCAACTTTGCGAAGAATGACAACAAAATGATTCTTTCAGATGGGACAATATGCAAGATGATTGTAAAGGACCGTATGTGCTATCTTGACATTGTCACAGAAAATTCTGAATGCAGTGAGGACTCCTGCAATGCATCTTTAGACATGAAAACATGGCATGAGATAATGGGCCATTGTAACTATGGTGATATTGCTAAGCTTGAAGCTGTGGTAGAAGGTATGAAAATTAGTAACAAAACTAGACCTAACCAGTGTGAAACCTGTATTCAAGGGAAATTCACCCAGAATAGAAACAGGAAAAGTGATGTGAGAGCTAAAGAGCCATTAGGGCTGGTACATACAGATCTAGGTGGGCCTATTGACCCAGAGTCATTCGACGGGTACAAATATGCCATCACTTTTACTGATGACTTTTCTGGAGCTGTTTTTGTATACTTTCTCAGGAACAAAAACATGGCAGTCGAGGCTACAAAGCAGTTCTTGGCAGACACAGCACCATATGGTAAAGTGAAGCGAATGAGATCGGATAATGGGACAGAGTTTGTTTCAAAAGAGTATCAATCTCTACTTCGAGATAATATGATAAAACATGAGAGATCAGCGCCCTACTCCCACATCAAAATGGGACAGCAGAGAGGAACTGGCGCACATTGTTTGAGATGGTCAGGTGTATGCTGATAGAATCAGGCTTACCCAAAGAGCTATGGCCATATGCAGCCAGAACAGCAGCAGTTATACGGAACAGATGTTACTGCGAAAGAACAGGGGAGACTCCTTATTTCCTTTTCACAGGAAAAGACCAGATTTGTCAAAAATGGAAAAGTTTGGTTCAGAATGCATGGTGTATGAGCAAAACAGGAGAAAACTAGATCCAAAGGGCAAAAGGGGATCTTTGTTGGTTTTGACCGTCATTCACCTGCTTATTTGATTTATTTTCCAGAGACAAACAAAGTTCAGAAACACAGACTGGTCCACTTCATCACAAAGACCGTGACTGAGAGTGAGACGAGACCGAGAAGACCCAACTGGAGGACCACTATGTAGAGTGGGTAACTATGCCTAAAGCAAGTCAGTTACAGACGGAATATGTAGGAAAAGATTCTGACACTGAACCAGAGCTTAAACCTGACTGCGACACGGACTCAACCAATGGTAATGAGACTCCTCGTACTTCTGGTAGAGAAAGGAAGACACCAAAATATTTAGAGGATTGTGAATGTGTGATAAAAGGCAATGAAATCACAATTGATTACTGCTATAGAGCAACAGTGGGATTGCCACAAACATTCTATTTAGGCAATGGCATCGCCAAAGTCAGAAAAGTGGAGAAAGGCGATGATAGATGAGATGACTTCTTTTAAAGAGAATGACACTTTCACCCTTGTGCCATTACCGGAGGGTAGACAGACAGTGGGGGAAGGTGGGTGTATGCTTTAAAGGAGGATGACAAAGGCAATGAAACATATAAAGCGAGATATGTAGCCAAAGGTACAGTCAGAGAGAAGGACTTGACTATTCTGAGACATTTTACGACCGCTAATCTGACATCACTGCGACTACTGATGCAGCTTGCTGCACAGTATGAGTTGCTGTTAAACCAAATGGACGTGAAGGCAGCATACTTACATGCACCTATTGACTGCGAACTATACATGGATCAACCTGAAGGTTTTTGTGTGAAACAAAGGGATGGTGTACAACTTGTGTGTAAGTTAAACAAATCCATATATGGCCTCAAACAGTCTGGGAGAAATTGGAACATGATGCTTCATGAGTTTTTACTTGTGAACGAGTTTGTACAGAGTCAAGCAGACCACTGTATTTACACCAAAATGTCTGACAAAGAAAAAGAAATTTTGTTAGTGTGGGTCGATGATATCATTGTGGCTGCCAGCAATGAGAGGTGTTTATGCGAGATCAAAGAGAAACTCAAGAGTAAGTTTAGGATGAAAGATCTCGGATGCCTCACTCATTTCATTGGGATTGATTTCAAGCAAAATGTGGGCTCAATCACATTGAACCAATCCAGGTATATTGAGAAAATATTGGAAAGGTTTGGCATGTCTGAATGCAAAGCAAGAGCCACTCCAAGTGAAATCAAATGTGACCTGGCTCCAGAGGGGGACAAAACCGATCAGAGGAAATATAGAGCAATGCTGGGCAGCCTCATATACATCATGACCTGCACTAGACCTGATATTAGCTGGATTGTGAGTAGACTATCTCAGTATATGTCTGATCCAAAGGAAAAGCACTTGACAGCATTAAAACAGGTGTATTGGTAACTAATGCAATGTTAGTGTACGTGGCGCCATCGAGTGGGGGTGTTGGGTGACGATGTACGCCACGAGCATTAGAGTTTAATGTTGGCACTATTTTGTGTGGAGGGATACCATGTTCTGGGGTGTATGTAAATAAAGGGGGTGGAGCTTCCCTGCAGTTCGCTTCTGGCAGTGAAGGTGCACTGTGGCACGCCAGGTGTTTAGCGACTCAGTGATAGCGACCACACAAAGAAAAATAAGAATCGTCTCCTGTCTTGTGCCTCGAACCGAGTGTAGTCACCAGCAATGATGCCTACACATGAACAGCGAGGGACTTCCGCAGCAGAAGGATCAACAATCTAAACCCCCCAACCCCCCTGAAAAAAGCAGGTAAATGGACTGCAACTGTGATTGCCTTAAAATAAAAGGGGGAGCATATGAAATATTTTGGGGTTGTAAATGCTACTGCAGGCGGCCCGGTAGTCGAGTGATTAGCACATCGACTTCACAGTGCAGAGGTACCGGGTTCAATTCCAGCTCCGGCCTCCCCGTGTGGAGTTTGCATGTTCTCCCCGTGCTTGCGTGGGTTTTCGCCGGGTCATCCGGTTTCCTCCCACATTCCCCAAACATGCATGGCAGGCTGATTGAATACTCCAAATTGTCCCCAGGTGTGAGTGCGGATGGTTGTTCGTCTCCGTTTGCCCTGTGATTGGCTGGCAACCGGTTCAGGGTGCCCCTACTGCCCAAGGACAGCTGGGATAGGCTCCAGCACCCCCCACGACCCTACTGAGGATAAAGCGGTTCGGAAAATGAATGAATGAATGAATGAATGCTACTTAGCATTGACGGCCAAACGAACGCACAACTTGATAAATTCCTTTCATAACGGCCCAAGTCAGACTGCAGGCAGTGATGGCAGCACCTATAAAAGTGACACTTGTCGACGGGAAACAGTGGATTAATTGGAGACATACCGTACCTGACACTGTTCCCCTTGAGGATGCTCCACCTGACTTCAGAGATCGACCTATATTCTCCCAACCGTGATAATGGCACCGTATTTCCACCGGCGGTAGAGCAGAAGGAACCGGTAAAAGTGCTCTTCTGGTTGTACTTCCCTCCAGCGATGAAATACACATTTGGCTCAGGAGAGCTGAACATCGGCGAGCTGGATTCATTATTCACTGTACTTTAACAATTAACGGGATGACAATGCGCCGCTAAACCTCGACCAACTTAACAAAACAAATTCAACTGAAGAACGTTCCCTAAATTACCTGTTGACACGTAGTTACGACAGAGACAGACAGCCGGTATATGTTACATCATATTCTGCTGAACATTGAACGGAGGGATACTAGTTTAATGAGGTGTACAATGAAATCTTAATATACAATTTACCTTTTGAAGATGACAGCTAAATTCGTCTAAAGTGCTTAAATGATATCCAAAGCTATACTAATTTTCAAAACGTCCTTTTACATTAAGCACGTATGCAGTTTTTGTTTGAAACAATGTTTGCGACTACCGTGGTCCCCCTCTCCATTTTGGACTTGCCACATTGACGTATGTTGAAAGGCGGGACCACAGTTCAGAACATAACGACAGCACGCTAGAACAGCACGGCAAACAACCGTGCCGACGTCGCGGCCATATTGGCAGGGGCGACTTCCCCATATGAGGCAATGTATGGATATTCATTTTAAGTCACTCATTTCTTAACCAATTTTAATGAGGTTTACTTTTTTTGTCAATGCCAAAACGTGTGTGATCAAAACCGAACATTTTTTGGGGAAAAGACGTCAAATATTTTCCTGATAGATTTTCCCAGTTGCCGTCAATGAACAACAGTGTTGTGCTGAACCATATCGACTAGCATGAGTTTGACCTTCATTTTATGGAAAGAGATTTGTCTCAACTTATTCACACAAATACATCCACCATTTTCACACATTTTTCAGATCCACAAATGTATTTGCAATTTTCACATTTTCCACATTCACAAGTATGTGTGTGATTTTCATATGTGAATTTTAAAATTGTGTGTGCATTTATCATTACACATCATTTGTAAATATTCAATTATGCGTGTGAATTGCTAAGTGTTTGCAGATTTCACAGGCCTTTTGTTTTGAAATGCAAAATCAGATCATAATGAAAGTATGTGGTTGGATAACTGGGTTGGTCTAATATGCCTGAGACCACAGGTGTCAAACACAAGGCCCGGGGGCCAGATCTGGCCCGCCACATCATTTTATGTGGCCCATAAAAGGAAATCAAACATGTCAAATTCTACAATGATTGTTAAATCTGTCCCAAAATTTAAACTTCTCATATGTAATAAGTCTGCGATTGGCTGGCAACTGATTCAGGGTGTCCCCCGCCTACTGCTGGGATAGGCTCCAGCACCCCCGCGACCCTAGTGAGGATCAAGCGGTTCGGAAGATGAATGAATGAATGAATATGTAATAAGTAGGTGAGATGTTGTCAGCATTTTCTTGTTCCCAACCCCCTAATCACAGTAACTTAAACAATCGTTGAATTAACCATTATTCTGGACTTCTTTATATGTTTTCACAGTCATACCTGCCCTCCAAGGAAAACAGTCATTACAATGTGGCCCGTGACAAAAAATGAGTTTGACACCCCTGCCTTCGACCTTATCTGGTTACGGGATGATGAAATTATAAATTTCTGACTTATTTAAATCAGGCGTATTGGTCAAAATTGCAGATTTCAGAGGCCTTTCATTTTAAAATGCAACATCAGATCTTCAGGGAAGTATTTTGGATACCTGGAATGATGAAGTGAAACACTGCAGAAATGCAAAAATCTTGTACACTGTCTTGTAATTCAAAGAAATTTGAAGCGTTTAATCCTAATGAAGAGGTTGTAAGACCGAACGTTCATCTACGTAAATAAAGCCAATTAATTCTGTTTGCAAGACATGAATGACCGTACAAGATCTTTCCCGCTGTGCTTTTTTTGGGGAGGGGGGTTGACATAGAAACAATGTCAAAATACAGTTCCATCAATATCATAACTTGCGTGAACTTTTAAGAAAACTTGATATTGAGGTAATGTCAAAATAAACCAATTATATGACATCTACCAAATTAATATAATAGGCTTGATGACATGGTAATTTATATTTTTGACCAAATTATGATGCCAATTTTATAGCAGTGTTGGATGTCATATTGATGTTGACTTGCTTTCTGCTCCTGTCCCCCACCCCCACCCTTCCCTGCTCGCCACTCAGTCCATGTGCTGTCTTTTGTCTAACTTTCCGAGCCTCCTGTCATATTTTCATCCTAAAAACAAACATGAAATTGGTTGGCTGGTCTCTCGATGCCATCGACAAAATTTTCTCGACGAGAAGAGCAGGCAGTGGGGAGCCTACTTGCCCCTCGGGGACTTTTGCTGCTGGGTACACCCTAGATCATAGGTGTCAAACTCAGGTCCTGGAGGGCCAATGCCCTGCATGTTTTCCAAGTCTAGGGTGTCTCCCTGTTGCAACTCACCTGATTCAAATGATCAGATCATCAGATCATCATTTGAATCAGGTGTGTTGCAACAGGGAGACTTGGAAAACATGCAGGGCATTGGCCCTCCAGGACCTGAGTTTGACACCTATGCCCTAGATCCTTAGAGGAAGTGGAGAATGGTGTGCCTGTCAACACTGTCCGTTGAGGATGTGGATGACATCTACATTATCGGCCTTCCGATAACAGGTATGCTGCTGTTTGGTGTTAGCAGTTTCCTGATCGATCGCAAAATTCAACCGACGGGAGCGGCTCTATTGGAAGTGAACCTCCCTTGTGGTTTCTTTCTGACTTCCAGGTTGAGTGAACGCTGGCGCATTTGGCTGCCGCTGCTCAACCCGTATTGTTTTGTATTTTTTGTTATTGTAACGTGTCCTTGGGTGTCTTGAAAGGCGCTTATAAATAAAATGTATTATTATTATTGACAACAAATGCCCACTGAGATGTTTCTTGTGTGTTACTCCTATTCTCTTCTAATAGTACATGATGGTGTTGTTCTTGCTTGTTCTTATATTTATTATAACTCAGCTCAAGTCAACTCAAATCCAGAATTAGATAAATTGGCCAAGTATGTAAAACACACAAGGAATTTACTTTCCCAGTTACAACCCATCCAGAGGTGTCACGATTCGGGCAAGCCGAATCAAGTTTGGAATCCCAAAAAGCGTAGACGCCAACAAGGTCTCCGTAGCAAAAAACGTTTTAATACAAAAATCGCACCGACAAAGTAGTAACATAAAGCGCTGGTCACACGGACCAAGGAGTACAAAAAACAATTAACAAAAAGCGCTTGCAAAAAAGGCAAGGGGTGAAAACAAGAACCGAGAATACAAACGAAAAAACAATGTAACAAAATACACGCAAGCAAAAGCCAAATCACAAAATAAAAACCATACTTACAAGATAAATAGTACCGAAAGTTCAAAAGCGAAAAAACGACAAGGTCTATAGCAAAAGGTCTATGAGCATGGAAGCAGCAAGGCATAAACAATACTCCGACAACAGGTGCACAGCAGAAGAGTCCTTATATACAGAGTCTCATAAATAAAGATTGGCAGCAGGTGTGCACCCAGAAGTCCGCTCATGCCACCTGCTGGCCAGATCGAAAACAGAACCGTGACAAGAGGAACGCAAACAAAACAATGACCAACAGAGGGAAACAGTTCGCTGTAAAGAACCCCGATATCTGAAATGTGAAAGGGAAATACAGTACTAGGGGGCTTTATTTAGTGCATAGGTGTCAAACTCAGGTCCTGGAGGGCCAATGCCCTTCATGTTTGCCAAGTCTCCCTGTTGCAACACACCTGATTCAAATGATCAGATCATCAGCAAGCTCTGCGGAAGCCTGACATTGAACCTGTTATTGAATGTTGAAAATAAAAGAATATTTTGTGGGGATCTATATGTTGATTTCATCCAAATTGCCACCAGAAAGTTGACTTTATTAATACAATGTATAGGAATTGTCTTTTTCCGGTAATTATAAAACCTAACAGGCAAAGAGTAACAAGAGATACAGCCACATTAATATGCTATATCTAATAAAATTCATTATGAAATAGTGGGTGATCTTTCAGATGATATAAATGATCACTTGCTTGTCTTTGCACTTAGTCAAGATGATTGCAATTAAAACACATAATGCTAACATCAGAAATAATACCAAGGACACAACAATTACCGCTTTAAAGATGAATCTAGAAAATCAAAACTGATCTGAGATTTACTCAAATGAAGATCCTAATGTTGCATTCCAAGCACTTTTGTCAAATTTAACTTCACAATATGACACACATTGTCCATCAAGAATGGTGACCAGGAAGCATCAAGACCTTCACAGTTAAAATCTTGGATGAACAGAATGTTATGAAGGTCTTCGAGTTAGGTTTCAAGATGATGCATAGCACAGAGTCAGCCCTGTTAAGAGTTTTTAATGACATCCTCCTGGCAAATGACACTGGAGACTATGCGTGTCTGGTTTTATTGGATTTAACTGTACTGTTTGATACAGTGGATCACAGTATTCTGTTGGCTCATTTATAGCACCAAGTGGGCATTAGCAGTCACGTTCTTGAGTGATTTAGGTCCATGTATTATTATTATTATTATTATTATTATTTTGGCTGACAGAACCTTTTGTGTGAGCCTCGGCTGCTTTAAGTCACCAACTGCCCCACTGTCGTATGGTGTTCCACAGGGTTAAATTCTGGGCCGTCTATTGTTTTCCCTCCTATTTGCTCCCTTTGGGTTCCTTCTAATCTAAAGGAAACATGAATGAATTAATTTTCCTTCCACTGCTATGTGGATGACTGTCAGATCTATGTCCCGCTGAGCAAAAAAAAATGCTTTCTCATTCAGGCCACTTTTCTTGTCTGGGAGAAGTCAAGAACTGGATGGCACTGAATGTCTTGAATTTCAAAGAATAGAAAACAGAATTAATAATAATAATAATACATTTTATTTATAAGCGCCTTTCAAGACACCCAAGGACACTTTACAATAACAAAAAACAGTCCCAGTGGCCCTTGTCCTTTCTATGCTGGAACAGTAATTTATGCCGTCATCACACCTCGGCTAGATTACAGTCAAACCTCGGTTTTTGAACGTCTCTGTTCTCAACCAAATCGGTTTTCGACCCAAAATTTCGATTTTTTTTTATGCCGAGGGTTACGACCGAAAATCGGTTCTCGACCAAACTGAGCGCACTTGAATATGCCACTTGACACCTCTCGCCTTCCTTACACCAGGAAGTGACGCTTCCTTGTGTAGCGTTCCATAGTAAACAGACGTGTTCATTTTTTTTAATTTTTTAGAAAGAGCGTGGTTTCGGTTTTCGAACAAATCGGTTTTCGAACAGCCTTCTGGAGCGGATTGTGGTCGAAAACCGAGGTTTGACTGTATTATAATGCACTTTACTTTGGAGTCACCCAATCATCCATCAAGCGCGTCTCCAGGTGGTCCAAAAGTCTCTTGACTGGTACCATGGGTGTCCCTTTTTGTTACCTCCTGGGATCACCCCCAAGACTGTCCCCCTGTGGGACAGAGTGAAAGGGCTAACAGCCAGGCAAAGGTGTGAAGAACTGCCTTTGTTTTGTAAATGGAGCCGTGACTGATGCACCACGGGGGGCACGTGAGGGAGACACCACTGGCTGTTATTTTACATTTCGGCTCCCAAGAGACGTTGGATCTTTCCTGATTTCTTGGCTGATTTCAAGTTGTTCTGTTTACATGGTGGCATGGTGAGAGTACAACCAATTTGGTCGCCTTGTATGTTATCATTTCTCAACGGTGTGACAGAGACAAGATTTTCAAAAAAGAAGCGTTTGCATTGGTGCACAAGTCTGTGGATTCCCTATTTTTTGTGTTTTGCAGGATAACAATAAAAAAGACAAAAATATTGGTTTTTTTAGTAGATTTTTTTTCTTTTTATATATATAATTTACCCTCTTAGAAATACTGATCTTATTTTAATATTTCCATTTATTTGAGTAAGTGTTTGAATACAATACTGTTTATCAATCATCCTTCAGCTTCATGATGTCTTGGAAGTTATTTTTATAATGGCCAGTCATTTTACGGAGGGCATACTTGCATACTGCCAATCCTAAAATTTTCGAGGACAGAGGAACAAAATTAGCACCCCACACATTTCAATTAGAGTTTAGAAAAACAACAAACTGTATAATTTGGAAAATACTATTTTTATTTCACACAAAGATAAGCAAAAAAAAGGACAAAGGTATCAAGCGGGACAAATGTTTCAAGCAAACAATTGTTCCACACAATCTTCACATCTCACATTTGTCACAAGGTGAAGTCCACCTACATTTGCCACAAGTAAATTTAATTTGCCACAGGCTGCACAACGCCGAGTACTTCTGTTATTATTGCAGTGTAAGCGTGCCTGGCACTTATTCTTTATCTGCTGACTCTCAACTTTCATCTTATGGCTCAGCTGTTTACGCTCTTCCACTTCAGCTCCTCTGAAAGCTCCAGCATGAACAATCGGCGACTTTTTGACACTGTACATGCTGTGTACAAAACATGTGCGTTTGTGGCAGCCATGTCAAGGTTATAAAACAGAGCCATCGGCCATCTCCTTGTATCTTCACGCACAGAGTAACTGCGCAATTTATGGTCCATGATGTCGACACCCCATTTGAGATTGTGCAGGACAGCTGCGTCTTTGTCAGTGAGTGGGTAAGTACCCACTCGTTGATGGGTACTTAAGTAGTACTGTCCAAAATCTGTTTATATAACAAAAACTGCAATACAGGTGTATCCCAAAAATCCCAACAGTACAATACGTACAGTATTTTAATGTTTATTTTTTTCTGTCTTGGGAAAAAAATTTGTCTATTTTGGATTGTTTTGTTGGATGCATTCTTTGGTTTATGACAAAGTTTGCCTGCGTGTCATACAGTTTTCTTGCTAGTTGCAAGTAACTGTCCCGTTGATCACCGATGTCTGGTGATTCTTGTGCATACTGAAGGATTTTTGTTGCCATTTGCATTGCTTCCTTGCTGGATGGTGGCTTGTCATCAGGAGTTGAATGATTACTTGTCGAATGTGCACTGCTTTTAAAGCTAGTGCCGCGATCTACGGGGACGTAAGTGAATAAAGTTAAAATTATTCACAATTACAATAAAACGCACGCCAATAAAAACTCACACGTCGTCGTTTCGGATCTGATGAATGAAAACGGCAAAGTGAAAACCTGTCGTCGTCGTCTTTGTCGCATTGGGTAGGGGTTGCGTGTACTTAAGCTCCCGCGGCATGACGTCTCCATCCGGGTTATGGTTCGTGGAATTTCCACTTACCGTATTTTCATGACCATAAGGCGCCATTAAAAGTCTTAAATTTTCTCCAAAATGGACAGGACGCCTTATAATGCGGAGCGTCTAGTGTATGAGCCGAGTTCCAAATCCTGACTGAGAGCCGACACGCTGTTTATATAGAGAAAAGGCGGAAGTGAGCATGAACAGGCATGCGGGAAAGCAGCCAGCCAATCAGTGAAGGGTGGGCGTGTAAGTGGCCGCGAGTGAGGACGTAAGTGAGGCCATGCATGCGGGAAAGCAGCCCGCCAATCAGTGAAGGGTGGGTGTGTAAGTGGCTGCGAGTGAGACCAACAGTGCGGGAAAGCAGCCGGCCAATCAGTGAAGGGTGGGCGTGTAAGTCGCCGGCGCATCATTTCTGTGGAGCCACACAGCAACGAGAGTGACTCTGACAACGACAGCGGCGTTTTTTATGGACTACCGGTACTTGCACAATTGTTCAATTCGGACACAGAAGATGAGGACTTTGATGGATTTCTGGGTGATGATTGATCGAAAAACGTGACTACTTTGTAAGATGGCTAAATAAAGTACAACCGATCTCAGTTTTGCTTCCGTTGCCTTGTTAACCCTATGTTGCATGGCTTCTGCAGGAGTTATTCAATTGTGGTTTGTTTTTAAATTTAGGGTAGATTATGGCCAAATATCATAATAAATTCACAATTTTGGGAAAACCAAAGTGCAGGTACTTCGTGTGCATAATAACTTAATCACTACAATTACCTTGCCAAAAAGCATGGCAGTACTGATAGGTAACACATAGAAACTCTTATTTATTGTGTTCTATATGTTCTATATACTCTTCTGCACAAGTACAATAGGGTATTTGGACCTTTTCATCTCACGGTTAGAAATTATTCAACATTTTGTGGACCCTCTTTCACACTCACCTTTTCCTCATGGAGGCTGCCATGTTGCTTTTGCTGTTGCGCACGCTAGAGACATCTCGCGGTGGATTTAAAAACTAAAACTGGTAACTTGAATGTGGTTACTGAAGTAACCCGTATGCAACATAGAGTTAAAAACGTGTTTTTAGCATGTCTTAGCATGCTACGCTATGCTTCAAGCTAACGTGTTTTTAGCGTGGGTGCATGCATGCCGTATGTTTAAATTGCCGTATGTTTAAACTGGCGTATGTTTTACCACGCCTGGCTGCGCCCAATAATACAGTGTGTTTTGTGTATGGGTAAAATACAGAAATAGCACCCGTTACTGAGACTGCGCCCTACAACACGGTGCGCCGAATGGTCGTTAAAATACGGTACGTAAGTTCCGATAACATGTAATATCGTAGTCAAAATGTTAATGCATGGGTTTTTACTCCTGGTGAAGGATATTCCTTTTCCTAGAATTCCGAGGGTGGGAATGTTTACTGTATTGTCCATGGAATGGTCAAACGTATTACATCTCAGAGTTTTATATCGCAGCTGCGCCACTTCTCCTGTTCTAACAGTGCTGTGTTCCTAGGCGAAAACCACTGCTGTACAAAGGGAATACAAACCTCAGCTCACGTTTGTCAAAAGATATCTTGATGATCCTCAAGACTTATGGAAAAACATTCTGTAGACCGATGAGTCAAAAATTGAACATTTTGGAAAATCTGCGGCCCGTTATGTCTGGGATTCAAGATGGCACAGCATTTGATAAAAAGAACATGCCAACAGTGAAGCATGGTGGTGGCAGTGTGATGGTCTGTTGTATATATATATATATATATATATATATATATATATATATATATATATATAGAGCTGTCAAACGATTAAAATATTTAATCTAATTAAAAACTCAACTGTCATAATTAACTCAAATTAACTAAAAATTAATCATGATTACTCCGCATTTTTTATCGTTTCTGAATTTCCTTTTATATTTTTTGTCCTATTTTCCCCCATTTTAATTCTCTCATCAACATGGAATGATGAATCAGTTTTCTATGTGCAAAATGCAAATATTTACTGAAATCATTTCGATTTTCAATTTTACATGAACATTTTTCACTTGGAGCAGTTATTCACACATTATCTCTCACACAATATTACTGTCCATCAACAACAGTGAAAAAAATATTTTGTCACACAACAGCTGCTTGAACAGCTCTTTTTATGGAATCAAAACAGCGCAATATAAAGTGCACATCTAAGGTAAACTAGTACTCAGCCTATAATTTTTCACGGCCCCCTGAATAGGGATTGTCGGTCAGCATGGAAGGATCTCTCGTTCTGTACTTTTTTGATCATTTATTGGAGCACTTTGCAGCAGAAGTAGTAGTAGTAGTAGTTGTAACAGAAGTATCAGAAGCAGGTAATAACCTAAACTACACATAAATGCAGTAAAAAATTTATCTATCTTTCTGCATCACAATGTAAATATGTATATAATTGACATTAATTAATACCTTTATTTAACAATACGTTTAATAAATAATGTAATCAACCCTGATTTTACTATGTATCATTATCGTCATCATTATTCATTGTTTTAAACCAGGGGTCTCAAACTCAATTTACCTGGGGGCCACTGGAGGCAGAATCTGGGTGAGGCTGGGCCGCATCAGGATTTCCACAAGAAATGAATGTTCTCAATAATCAGATATATAATATATAATAGGAGAAGGGGTCCGAAAAATTTGGAATGTGGCTCTGTGCGTCTTGAAGTCTGCAAACTTGTGATCAAATTCCTCCTGTAGCTTCAAAATGGGCTCAACATACTTCTCACCACTGAGTATGCCTGCATCCAAGAGAGCCTTGCATGCTGGGAAATGGCAAAGGTTTGTCTGAGAGAGCTGGGCTTTCCACAACACAAGTTTTGTGCAGAATGCTCTCACGTTCTCATTGGCAGCACTGACAAGTTGCCCTTGGCCTTGTAGCTTATTGTTCAGACCATTAAGCTCATGTGTGATGTCAACAAGAAAAGCTAAGTCCATGAGCCATTTGGGATCACTTAGCACAGGAACAGCCACCCCGTCCTTCTCCATGAAGTCTTTTACTTCTGCTCTCAACTCAAAAAATCTCTTCAATACGTTTCCCCTGCTGAGCCAACGTACCTCAGTGAAGTAGAGCACATCTCCATATTCTGATTTTATTTCCTCTAAAAAATGGGCGAGGCGGAATAGGGTCAATACCTCACAGTGATTGGTTCGTTCAGCTCCGCACACAACAAGAGTCATTCATATCAATCTTGCGGGCCGCACTAATATTAATCTTTCATATTAAGACGGGGGCTGCAAATTATCATCCCGGGGGCCGCAGTTGGCCCGCGGGCCGCACGTTTGAGATCCTGTTTTAAACGTAAGAAACCATACAACACAAACATAAAGTCGAATCGAACAAAAGAACTACAAGTCCCAATACTCAATCCCGGAAGTGGAGCGCCGGTATGATTAACCCAAGCTGAAACGCAATTTACTTCGTTTAAACGTCAGATTGCAGACGGACAAACATGACAACTATGCAAAAATGAGCTAAATAAAGACACCCCTGTTCTAGCAACATTTTAGCCCACGCTGTTTGCTTTGAAATGATCCATAGCTGTCGGTCTGAGACGAGGAGGCGGAGTACCACGTCAGCTGTGTGCTTGGCCATTAAGTGGTATTTCAGACTCGACGTGCTATGATGATAGCTCAGTTTACGACTGCAAAACATACAGGTAACTTTGGTCTTGTCATTGGAACAATCTGGCAACTTTTTAAAGTAAACTTTCCATTCATAAACTATTTAAGTATCTGTTTTCGGTGTCTCGCGCTGCCGTGGCTGGCAAAACAAACGTGCGTGGACCTGTGCAGAGCGATTGATGTTTTGTTTCTGGTTTATTTATAGAGCAACGTCACATCCGCTGTGACGTCTCCGCGTTAATCTCGCGAGAAAAATTTTGATCCCGATAAAATTCATTTAAATTAATGCCAATAAAAACGCGCTAAACTGACAGCTCTAATATATATCAATCCTCGTCTCACCCCTCGGGTGGTGTCCGTCCCCCATTCAGCTCGGGTCCTCTACCAGAGGCCAGGAAGCTTGAGGGTTCTGCGCAGTATCCTTGCTGTTCCCAGCACTGCACATTATATATATATATATATATATATATATATATATATATATATATATATATATATATATATATATATATATATATATATATTAGAGCTGTCAGTTTAGCGCGTTTATATCGGCATTAATTTAAATGAATTTTATCGGGATCAAAATTTTTCTCGCGAGATTAACGCTGAGACGTCACAGCGGATGTTACGTTGGTCTATAAATAAACCAGAAACAAAACATCAAGCGCGCGCGGTCCACGACGCTTGTTTTGCCAGCTGCGCAGCGCGAGACACTGAAAACGGATACTTATATAGTTTATGAATGGAAAGTTTACTTTTAAAAGTTGCCAGATTGTTCCACTGACAAGACCAAAGTTACCTGTATGTTTTGCAGTCGTAAACCGAGCTATCATCATAGCACGCCGAGTCTGAAATACCACTTAATGGCCAAGCGCACAGCTGACGTTCTACTCCGCCCCTTGTCTCAGACAGACAGCTATGGATAATTTTAAACGAAGAAAATGGATGACACGACGAAGAACAAATTTGCTGAACGACTCCTGTTGGATTGACCTGGCGCTTTAAGAGGGGCGGGCTGCCACTGACAGGTGACGTTCGCGCGATGTATAAATAGCGTTTTGTTTCGTGAGTGAATACACTCGCTTGTCGTCGGCATGGCTCAATGTTAAGCTACGCGAGTGCTTCTTATCAAGTCAGATGTGTAAAGTTAGCTTTTAGATTCGGTCATGATCGGTTGCTTTGTTTGCCGCATCGCTATGCAATCTCAGTCAGTTACCGTTCGCAATCGGCAATTTAAACAGCGTGGGCTAAAATGTTGCTAGAACAGGGCTGTCTTTATTTAGCTCATTTTTGCATAGTTGTCATGTTTGTCCGTCTGCAATCTGACGTTTAAACGAAGTAAATTGCGTTGCAGCTGGGGTAAATATGCCGGCGCTCCACTTCCGGGTTGGACCTTTGGGACTTGTAGTTCTTTTGTTCGATTCGACTTGATATGTTTGTGTTGTATGCTTTCTTACGTTTAAAACAATGAATAATGATGACGATATTGATACATAGTGAAATCAGGGTTGATTAAATTATTCATTAAACGTATTGTTAAATAAAGGTATTAAATAATGTCAATTATAAACATATTTACATTGTGATGCAGAAAGATAGATATATTAATGTTTTACTGCATGTATGTGTAATTTAGGTTATTACCTGCTTCTGATACTTCTGTTACAACTACTACTACTTCTGCTGCAAAGTGCTCCAATAAATGATCAAAAAAGTACAGAACGAGAGATCCTTCCATGCTGACCGACAATCCTTATTCAGGGGGCCGTGAAAAACGGAATTAACTGAACAACTCCACTACGGATTGCCAGCGACAGCCTCCATTACGAGTACTAGTTTACCTTAGATGTGCACTTTATAATGTTATATTGCGCTGTTTTGATTCCATAAAAAGAGCTGTTCAAGCAGCTGTTGTGTGACAAAATATTTTTTTCACTGTTGTTGATGGACAGTAATATTGTGTGAGAGATAATGTGTGAATAACTGCTCCAAGTGAAAAATGTTCATGTAAAATTGAAAATTTAAATTGTTATTTCAGTAAATATTTGCATTTTGCACATAGAAAACGGATTCATGATTCCATGTTGATGAGAGCATTAAAATGGGGGAAAATAGGACAAAAAATATAAAAGGAAATTCAGAAACGATAAAAAATGCGTGAGTAATATGATTAATTTTTAGTTAATTTGAGTTAATTATGACAGATGAGTTTTTAATTAGATTAAATATTTTAATCGTTTGACAGCTCTAATATATATATAAAAATCAATTTTGGAGTGGTCAAGTCAAGGTCAAGATTTAAACCCAATAGACATTGCTATGGTGTGACCAGACGTAAAGTTTTAAAACAAAGAAACTAGGGAGTTCAAAGTGTTTGTTACACTGGTGTCACCGTGAGCTCTTACATGCAGTTCATGTAAGAAAATCGTCTTATGATGGATTTGAAGCAATTCTGCGAAGAAGAGTTGGCCAGATTCCTCCAAAGCGATGTGAAAGACTTGACACCAATTATCGCAAATGCTTGATTTCAGTTCTTGCTTCCAAAGGTGGCGCACAACGCATTACAGACGCTCCCCAGGTTACGAACGAGATACGTTCCGAACGATCGTTCGTAAGGTGAATTCGTTCGTAAGTTGCTTCAGTGCTATATTTTGTCTGGAATGTACGTTTAAGGCTTATATGTTTGACATCCATATAACGGGGAGAGAGCTTTTCGTCACGTTCTTCAGGGCTCGAGGGTTAGCTGCCCGGTAAACTAGCAGCGGCTTCAGCTTGAAGCTCCCAATATTTCTGTTTCTAAATGGTACCGATGGTCGAACGATTCATGTTGTATGCAAGTGCAACGCTCACCATTTTCTCACCCGCATCAAGCTTCTTTATTATTGCCACTTTCATTTGAAATGAAATGGCTTGCCTCTTCTTTACACTTCCACTCTCACTAGAAGCCTTTCGCTTTTCACCAACCATATTGAATAATGGATGCACGAGATATCTAAAAACTGGGGCAGAGGAAGCCGGGTTCGGGGTGGATGCTGGGCGAGCTCTCACAGCCTCACGTCGATATTAGCGGCGGAAAGAAGTACTACAGTACCTGTACTCAGAAAAGGCGTGAAATACAAAATCTAACTTTTTCTTTTCTTTTTTGACATACCCGTAAAAATGTTCGTATGTACCGTTGTTCGTAACTCGGATGTTCGTAAGTCGGGGAGCGTCTATACAGTGAAACTCCTCTAGGACGAAACCTACATGGGCGAAAATACCCCCTTATGTGAAAAAATCTTCATGCATTAACACAATTCACATTCTCCTGCCCCCCATACGACGAAACCCCATGTTGCGTTATACGAAATCATTTTCTCTGCTCCAGCCTTGCGAAGACATTCACTACAACGAAGTCTTATGCAACAGCGACCTCTACTGGTTCGTTCGGAAACGGCAACAGCAACCACCACACTGGTTTACATAGTGAACAATGTTTATTTCGGTCACAGCTGCGAGTTTCCTGGACTCAACATACTCATAGCTGCTCTGCCATTGGCTTACTGAGCATCATCCTGGCCTCCGATTGGCCAAGAGGGACCTCACTGTCTATGTGTGTACATACTGAAGCTAGATCCGTAGCATCCGATTAGCTGCGCGGAGTAAATTGCTTATGGCTCGACGGACATTCAAATAAATGAACGTTTCCTCGAATGCTTTACTTGTTATCATGGTAAAAACAACCACGGGACGCTTCGTAGTCCTCGATGGCCACAGTTAGCTCTCGAAGGCTAAAAACCTTACGCTAATTAGCGCTCCAGTTAGTGTAAGATTTTCAGCCTTCGAGAGCTAACTATGGCCATCGAGGACTACGAAACGTCCCGTAGCTCGACGGACATTCAAATAAATGAACGTTTCCTCGAATGCTTTACTTGTTATCATGCTAAAAACAGCCACGGGACGCTTCGTAGTCCTTGATGGCCTAGTTAGCTCTTGAAGGCTAAAAACCTTACGCTAATTCGCGCTCCAATTAACGTAAGGGTTTTAGCCTTCGAGAGCTAACTGTGGCCATCGAGGACTACAAAGCGTCCCGTGGCTCGACGGACATTCAAATAAATGAACGTTTCCTCGAATGCTTTACTTGTTATCATGCTAAAAAAAGTCACGGGACGCTTCGTAGTCCTCGATGGCCTAGTTAGCTCTCAAAGGCTAAAAACCTTACGCTAATTCGCGCTCCAGTTAGCGTAAGGTTTTTAGCCTTCGAGAGCTAACTGTGGCCATCGAGGACTACGAAGCGTCCCGTGGCTGGCTTAAAAGTTCATTGCATGACATCAGCTGAGCAACGCTGTCTTGGGTTAGGGTTAGGTAGCAACAGTGAGATGGTTGAAAGAAAAGCCACCGGGTCCAGAAGTATTTGTTATTGTTAGATTCAGTCGAGCGTGGACGTTATAATGCTAAAATGGCTACAAAACGGACCTTTGGGTGTCAAGCAGCTAAGACAAGAAGAGCTCTGATGCTGGAAGAGAAGGTAAAAGTGATCAAAATGAAAGACAGAGCAAGCAAAATAAAATACATTATCCAAGAAATTGATGTAAGTGAAAGTGAATGCTGATTGTAAATTTCGCAATTTCTTTCCCTTTTTTTCTTTCTACACTGACAATATGAAGTGTCAAATTAGTGTGTGCTCATACTTATGCACTATTGGAATAAAAATAGAGTACACATACGTTTGTGTGTGTGGGTGTGTGTGTGTGCTTACATCTGAGACCAAATTTGCTAGAGTGAAAAACCCCCTGTTGTGAAAAATTTCAATTTTTGTGTAGAGTATAAATTGATAGAGCATTGGCCATTTTTGTCTTCATTGAACTGATTATCGGTAAAATATTCAGAGTCACTGTTAAGATTAGTTTTATAGAAATCAAAACAGTGGAAGTGGGGTACACTGTATGTCAGGAATAGCTTTCAAATAAGAGTTGAAAAAATATGTCTCATTGACATTCTCATGGAGCGCATTACAGTGGAATTACAGTTTGAAAAAAGGAAAAATATAATAAGTTGCATTTACAGAACACCTGGGTCTGAATTTGATAGCTTTGTAAACCACTTCGAAAAACTATTTAGAAAGTTGAGTCAAAATTAATTGTTTGTGTGCAGTGATTATTACATTTTGACTTTCTAAAATCAAGTAGGCGCAAACCATCACAGAACTTCATAAATATTTAGTCTTTTGCTTTATCCAAAAATTGTAAGACCACCGCGTATAACTCCCCGTAGCCCTGGTTAATCGACAACATCCATTTACCAATGGATTGAATGAAGATATTCTCAGCGGGAGTTAGATAACAAATGTAAGCGACCACTTGCCAGTATTTGATCTCTACAATTTAAAATCTAAAAAACTAAAGAGAGTTGAACTTAAAATTAAATATGTAATAATAAATATGTAATAAAAATAAATGGGCGGTCCGGTAGTCCGGTGGTTAGCACGTCGGCTTCACAGTGCAGAGGTACCGGGTTCGATTCCAGCTACGGCCTCTCTGTGTGGAGTTTGCATGTTCTCCCCGTGCTTGCGTGGGTTTTCTCTGGGTGCTCCAGTTTCCTCCCACATTCCAAAGACATGCATGGCAGGCTGATTGAGCACTCTAAATTGTCCCTAGGTGTGAGTGTGAGCGTGGATGGTTGTTCATCTCTGTGTGCCCTGCGATTGGCTGGCAACCGATTCAGGGTGTCCCCCGCCTACTGCCCGGAGACAGCTGGGATAGGCTTCAGCACCCCCCGCGACCCTAGTGAGGATCAAGCGGTTCGGAAGATGAATGAATGAATAAAAATAAATGCTGAAACCTGCATTTGAAAAATTCTAGCAAGCCATAATTGGAAATTCCTTATGGTTGGATGAATCCCAACTGAATGCTGCTCCTACCCAAGCACATTTAAGACAGTGTGACCAGTGCTGTCCAAAAATACATCAAAATTGTAAAATTAAGAATTTAACTGCTCCATGGACAACGTAACGTGGAAAACACTTTTAAGAAGAACCTGTTGTTTCTTGAACAATAACATGAAAGAGGCAGAAATTAAATACAAAAAAAGATTACCAAAATCTTAAGATATTGCAAAAAAATATATTACAGTGGATTATTATAAAGGAATAAGGACTACATTCCAGTATTATGGAGTACCATAAATGCCGTTCTGCGAAGACGACCAACAACTGTGGCCATTCCAGATGAACAATGGCCAAAGCACTGAAAAATTAATTTAAAGATTTTTTTTTTTCCAAAATTAGCCTCAACAATTACATCATCAGTTGCAGAACCAGTATGTGATGATGCTCCAAAAAGTCATTTCCAAGTGCCTGCGTCCAATCAATGAAGTACCGGTAATCAAAATTGTGTACACCTTCACCAATGAAAAAAAAATGAAAGTGATGATCTAACCATTGTCAAACAAGCCATCAAAGAAATTGCTAAACCTCTATCTCATATTTTTTAATCTATCATTTGCAACAGGCACGTTTCCAGAGGAAATTAAATTGGTCCTGTTTGCGGACGACACTGCAATTCTCTACGCAGGTGAAAATTTGAAAAAAATTATGAGTGAGTTTACAAATGAACTCTAAGTTACAAAACTGGTGGGACGGACTGGTGAACTGTCAGAACGGAAGTGCTTTAAAAGGGTGAGGACGGATGGGGAGGGAGGATGATTATTTTATGAATCAGGACGGAGGGACTGATAAAGGGTGCCCAGGTTGTGGGCGGAGGACGGACCGGCAAAATAGGGTAAAGTGCCCATCTTTGTGGGTCGCAAGCGTGCTGTAAAGTTGTCGTTAATTGTAGTCTGCACTTTATTGACCAGAAGAATCTGGTGATGAATTGTGTTGTGGTTAGCCACGAGTATAGTTAGTTGCTCTGAAGCATGGGGACTATGAACACGTAGCCAGGTTTTTGAGATTAATAACAGTCCGGGATTTTGCGATTTCCGACTAGTTGTGATTCCTGATCAGCAGTTTGGTGTGTCATGAATCAGAAGTAGAGAGGGTCAGCAACGGAGCTTGAATTGTGAGCATATACAGCGCGGACGCTGGGCGTCTAGACCAGGGGTGGCCAACCAGTCAGAGATGAAGAGCCAATTTTTTTTACTGTGTTACTGCAAAGAGCCACATCATACCCTTCCTCACACGTGTGTCCGCGCGCGCGCGCGCGCACACACACACACACACACACACACACTTTTTTGGCCAAATATCGACTTTTGAAGCGACCAACTTCCCACGAACGACCCGACCGCGCAGGTGCAAGCATACACACACACAGACACACACACGCGCGCAATCGCACGCACGCGGGTACCCACCAGTGCAGTCGCGCACATATGCACGCACACCACGATGAGCAAGAGTCGGAATGGGCCGAAAATGAACGAAAGCTAAAGATACAAACAAACAAATCTTTTTTTTCCCACCCCTTGCGGTCGACTTGGGACCAGTTCGCTGGCTCCCAGTCGATTCGGATCGACGTATTGGGCACCCCTGCCTTAAAATCAGAGGTAATTCGCAGACTAGTTTAGCGCCGTTGTTTGCGCATGAGTGGTGATGCATTCATTTGATTGGTTGCCCTCTATATCAATCAAGTAATGGCATTGATGATAGGCTGACGTCGTACGTTCTGTGTAGTTAACGCCTTTGTTTGAATGGCATCGCCACTGCCGAGGCGTTTGACACTTGTCGTGTGAAAGCCCGGGAGCTGCATTGAACCAGCCAAAGAGCCGCATGCGGCTCATGAGCCGCGGGTTGGCCACCCCTGGTCTAGAGAGTTCAGAGCCCATTGTCCCAATGCATTGAAACGAGACGAATCCTTGGATAAATGCTGGATTTGTCTCGCCCATCGGACGCTCAGCGTCTCTAGGAGTCTATGGACAGTGGGCGTTTATCGGCTGACCCGGACGCTCAGCTTTTCTGCATGATTGGATGATCTGTCTGTGGCTGAATCTCTTTTTGATTGACAGCAAAATGAGCCAATCACCGATCTGATGATGAAGGCATCTGTGGGAGCATTTTTCAATTCTCATTCTGTTCTGAGTTGAACTGGAGACTTCTAATCGTCTTAGCAACACTATCTTTGTTGAAAACGACTAGCGACAAATTAAGGTTTTAGTTCTGTGGGTTTTATTGTAGTTGCTTCTTGGAATTTGTCAATCCAGGGAAATTTGGTGAGATTAGACAAGTGTTTCCAGAGGAGGCTTTTCAGAGTGTCCTGAAAGGTTTTGGCCAGTTCTTTGATTCAGAAAGACTGAGGTCTGAACTTCAAGTCCTATACTCAAACCAGGACTTGCAAGGCAACAGGGGAAAGCTGTGTGATTTCTTTTTGTTTCTGAAAGACATGGAGTTAGACTGTTGCTGTCATTAGTGGCAATGATTGGAGCTACATCTGTCGGTATAGAGAGGAGCTTCTCCTGTTTAAAGCGGCTCAAGTCTTACACCCGCAACACCATGGGCCAAGGCCGTTTAAGCAGCCTAGCTCTGCTGGCCATAGAGAGCACACTAGGAATCTCTGGAAAAGACGCCTTGTTGGTATGACAAGGTTACAGATAATTTTCTTCAAAAGAAACGGAGAGTAGAATTCACGTATAAATAAACGGACACATTTTATGATGTCGGCCGAAATTGAGCTTCCCCTCCTTGACAGACCAGCATCCGCCACTGATATATATAGACACATACATATACATCTATACATACATTGGTTGCCAGCCAATCTCAGGGCACACATAGACAAACAACCATCCGCGCTCACACTCATACCGAGGGAGAATTTGGAGCAAGGGTGGGCAATTCCAGTCCTGGAGGGCCTGTTGCACAGACTCCTGATTCAAATGACCAGATCATCATTTACTATTTCGATCAAACTACTATATTTAAATCAACAAATATTGTTTGCAATGTGCAATCGGGCAACTCAAGTTTTTTTTAAAAAACATTGTTTGAAGGTAACTGTGAGAAAGTGCTTCAACCCACCAAGTTTTCTCTCACATTTTGCAGCTGCAATGATAGACAGAATGAAAGACAATTATTTTTTCTCTTTTTATAACACATTTTTGCAAAACTGATAGTACAAGAAATAATTGTATACTATACTTCATATGTGGAGCACAAATCTACCTTATTTGGATATTGACATCCTTTGACTCCCTTTTAAATTTGGGTGGAAAAAAAAGCAGTGTATTTCACAGAGCAGGGTAAGGACAAAATTCTTCAGACAAGAACAGGTTGGAAAACAGTGATGAGATCAACCAAACAAACTTAGTCTAGGAGAAGAAAACATACCTGTTGCGTATCAAAATGCGCTGTAGATTTCCATGTACAATTTGGTTTTTTTTCGGTGCGTTTACATACTGTTTGACCGCAAATGTTTCATTTGCAATCTAAGGCTGCCCATCTTTTTTGAGCGAGTTTGTTCACAAACCGGTTCCATTCCTCTTTTGTGGGGTTGCAATTTGTCCACGATGAGAGCAGCCAGTCAAAGTGCTCTGTTGTGGGTCCAGGAGGTGGGTTTGATATGACTTGCCTTCCTTCTGCAGTATCTACAGTCATTCCCCCCGAGAGCATCCCACCTGAGGTTTGACTTCTCAGGAAGTTGGGCTTTCTTCTGGTGCTACTGGCTGACTGGAGAGGGTCGATACCGCAGATTGTGCTGCTTGCAGCTGAGTGACGGAGGACTCCTTGAGCTGGGTCGGACTTTGGACATGTTGCACCGTGAGCTGCGGTTTGGCTAGGATAAGCTGTGGCACTGGTGTGCCTGCTGCTAGATGGACGGTAGGGGTTGTTGCTGACTTTGGGACAGCCTGCGCTAGATGTGTCGTGACAGGTTTGGCCTGTACGAGCTGAGTCACCTGGCTTGACGGACTTGCCTGCATGAGTGTGGCAAGCTGGTTGGCTGGGATCGTGATGATCGTGATTTTCTCACCTGTTTTGGAACCAGACGGCAGCATGGTGGGCAGGGTCTGGATGACCAATTTTGGGGGCGCGCTACCACTAGCTACTGTAACTGGGGCTCCCGACGTGGTGGTTAGGATCGCGGAAGAGTTTAATGTCACTTGCCCAAAAGAGTTAGTCATGACCACAGGCATGGCACGAATGGGCCTGTTGGAGAAGGAAAAACAGAATCATGAACACCAGCTCACCCCAAAAAATGACTGAATGTGTGGTGTGTTCCGGGAAGCACGCAGCTATTAAGGAGTATTTGACGACTTCAAGATAGCAACAAAGACACTGAGATGATCAACATAAAATGTTGAAGTGAACATACTGAATAAATAAGACATGTTTATTACACACTTGCTCGGTGTGGCTTATGACAAACTAAATAAAGCGGAATGAAAAAAAATGCAAAAAGTGCACAAAAGTGTAAGACCTGCTGGTGGTGGTGTTGGGGATGATTGTGACATAAGCTTGCTGAGGATGGTAGGCAGCACTGGTGTTGGTGCCCAGCATTTCGGGACCCTGCTGGCTGGACACCACGCCCTCGCTGTCTTCACCTTCATCGTTATCCTCAATGACCCGAATGTTCTTTGGCATGTCTTTGAATTGGTAAGCCAACCTCTGACCCTCCACCTTTGCCAGGATTCCACGCTGGTAGTAATATCTGCATGTGAACACACTGGACTTTTGATATTGTACAACATGCTTATGTGTTTAGTAGGGATGCTTAATTTGAAACAAATGATTAAGTTTTAGTTTGTGCAGAATGGCTGACCTGAGGGCTCGGCCCATTGTTTCATAGTTCATATCGGGTTTATTCTTGTGTTTTCCCCAAAGTTTGGACACGGCCTTGGAGTCGACCAATTTGAAGATGCCCTTTTCCCTCTGCATCCACTTAATGTAGCGAGGACACGTGTTTTTGTCCTGCAATAGTTCCAGCAAAAACTCCCACAGGTAGGTGGTGTTCCCTGAGAGGAAAAACACATGATGTAAATTATCTTTGAGCTTACCAAATAAAAAAACACCAAATATCTAACTAAGGAAATGGGACTTAACCTGACAATTGAATTGTTACAGCGGTGTCAAATGTAGAACTACCAACCTACAGAACTTCACTTCCATCACAATTGGCCCAAATTTCCATATTTTTTTTTCACGTTTTGTCAAGAACACTTCTACATGACGCTATTGCAGCATGCTATTTTTAAAAATTAAGAATATACATATTTTTGTCAACTGAAAATTAAATCTCAGTTGCTCAGGGGTCAGGTAACGACCAATCACGACTCAACCGTTTTCTGGAGTTGATCCATGATTGGGTGTGATCTGAGCCCTGAGCATTTGTGATGTCATTTTCAAGCAACGACAACTGGCAAAATGGCTGCTCCTGAGATGGACAAAACACAATATTAATCAGAATGCCACGCTTAGACGATTGGAAGTGCATAGTACATATTGAAGAAAGAAAATTTTGTGACTAATAACGGTTATCTTGTAGCTCATCAAAATATGTATTATATTTACACACATTGAACTTTATAGGCACGTCCTCTCAAGTTGTTTTCAAAACTTTCTTTTATTTGGTGTGTCACATTCATTTTACACGGACTTAGAGCACAATGACAATCTTTGGGATATGCTGGAGAGTTGGACAATTGTCTCTGTCATACATAGATTTTGGCAGCCCCATAGGAATACCAAAATACTTGTGCCAAAGCGAACTACAAGCCTTGGTTTTCCGCATGTTCTCTAACAAACTTTAATCGACATGATCATTCCAGGAAAAGGCCACCAGGCCCTATCCCACATGTAAAAGCAATGCCACATGTTCTGCCATGTTCGAGACAGGAAGAGTTTCAAGTTAAACATTTTCACATGCCTGCCACTGTGGGAAGATGAGACTCTCCTTGTACATTGTTTTGATTTATCGGGTGATCACTTAAATAATAAACGGTAAAATGAATGAATAAATAATACGGGCAGGAATAAATCAAAACATAAGACATGCCCATCTACCTTTTCCTTCCCTCTGTCTCTTCTTTATCCCCAGCTCAAAGGTCCCGTTGGATGTAGGTTGGTGCATCTTTGTCTTACGTCCACCTAAAATTAGAAAATAAACAACTGTGATTTCCAGCTTTCTTATATCACTGTACACTCAAGCAGTCTGTCTGCATGTCTGCTAACATCAAGCATCAAAAAGAGATGATTCGTAGCCCCACTCCAGTTTAGTATGACAGTCTGTTGACACTGACCTCCTCTCTTCTTTTTGACAACAGGTTCATTATCAGGCGGGATGGGGAAGGATTCTTCCTCCTCCATAGGTCCACACTCTGTTGAAACCTCCACTATTGTCTCCATCATCACATCATCTGCTGGGCACCCAAAAAATTAGATTATCGATTCTTTGTGGCTAATGACAATTTTTTTTCGTAATATTTTTTGCCAGTTCTTTCTATAAAGATTTTCATAACTCACTATATGGTATTAGAGAAATTCTACAAATATTTAGTACAGGGGTCGGCAACCCAAAATGTCGAAAGAGCCATATAGGACAAAAAAAACAAATATGTCGGGAGCCGCAAAAAATAACCGTCTGTAAGTATGTTGTGTATGTGCGGGTCGATCGCGGTAGGTTGGTTGAACGAAAAGTAGATCGTCAAAAAAGGTTGGGAACCCTGCTCTAGAGAATGCACCGCACGGAAAAAACATTTAATTATGAAGGCTCATTGTGTAATTGTAGCAAACGTAGTCATTTTGATAGTAAGCTAATATAGCTCATGTAGATATCGATACATGTTGCAGCTGGAAGTGGCAGGAAGTGGCACTCTGGTTGGCCAATATAGTCTTGTATTTTATGTCTTTATTTTTTAATTATTGAATACTCAACACGGCTGGCTCACTCGAGCGGATAACACAAGCACAGATTGTCTCACACATACAAGCACCCGTCTGGCTATTGTATGTGTATTTGGAACTGAGTAAATATCAGATTTTGTCATATTTGTTTTAGAATTGAAAATGAATCCCAGAATTTCTTTCCTTAGAATTAAGTGATTCCTCATTTTTAACAAAACAACAAAAAAATTGGTTGACAATGATTTTCTTTTTTGCTTTTTTAGTGCTTCTTCAAACTCAAAAGGTCGAATTTGATTCATATGAATCCAGTTTTTTCCCAGGGGTTGTAAAGTGAACTTCTGGCACTAGCCATGGAAGTAAAGAAAGTGTTAAAAGTATTGTATTGTTTGCAATATATTCATAAAAAGACTGGTATATAAAAATCCTTAATAACGTCGACCTATACTTGTATGATAATTAATTTAATTAAAAAGGTTACCTAACACTTGAAAGCACCAAAGTAGCAACATGGCAGCAAGCAACATGTACAGTATGTCTTAATTTCTAACCATTTTCAAGCGGCAACCTTTTGAAATATCCAAACCGATTATTAAATTGCTGCAACTGGCTGATGACAAGCTCAGTGTACGCTGCCTACCGCCCAACGACAGCCGGGAGACCCTTGTGCAAATGAGCGGTTCTGATAATGGATGGGTGGGTGGAAAAAAAAATACCCTACTGCCTATGGGTTGAAACATGAACTATAATGGCAATCTTGGCGAGAACTATTTCGTCGTCGACCTTCTAGGTGCTACTGTGACTTCTTTAGAAAGAATCTGAAGTAAGGCCCCAGTCACAGTATCATGGAGTAAATAGCAATAGATGCTGCCAGCTAAGGTAATGCAAGTGTTGTTACCTGTGTTGCGATCATGTAACCCTCCGGGAGACTCCATATGCAGAAGAGCTTCAGCTGCTTCAAAAGTTTTATCGAAACACACAATGTCCTGACTCGACATCTCCACTGAAAAAGACACACAAGTATATAAGCATGCATATACACACACGTGTGTGTGTGTGTGTGTGTGTGTATATATATATATATATATATATATATATATATTAGAGCTGTCAAACGATTAAAATATTTAATCTAATTAAAAACTCAACTGTCATAATTAACTCAAATTAACTAAAAATTAATCATGATTACTCACTCATGTTTTATCGTTTCTGAATTTCCTTTTATATTTTTTGTCCTATTTTCCCTCATTTTAATGCTCTCATCAACATGGAATCATGAATCAGTTTTCTATGTGCAAAATGCAAATATTTACTGAAATAACAATTTTGATTTTCAATTTTACATGAACATTTTTCACTTGGAGCAGTTATTCACACATTATCTCTCACACAATATTACTGTCCATCAACAACAATGAAAACAATATTTTGTCACACAACAGCTGCTTGAACAGCTCTTTTTAGGGAATCAAAACAGCGCAATATAACATTATAAAGTGCACATCTAAGGTAAACTAGTACTCAGCCTATAATGGATTTAAGCCATGGTTGCATACTTCATTTTTCTCAAATTTGCTTTGAACACAGCAGTCAGGCTATGCTGATTCTGTTGATCCTTCTTGCTCTGAAGTCTCTCTACGGTTTTGTGTCGACATCATTTCGGATTCTTGTAATGGAGGCTCTCGCTGGCAATCAGTAATGGTTGTTCAGTTAGGGATTGTCGGTCAGCATGGAAGGATCTCTCGTTCTGTAGTTTTTGGATCATTTATTGGAGCACTTTGCAGCAGAAGTAGGAGTAGTAGTAGTTGTAACAGAAGTATCAGAAGCAGGTAATAACCTAAACTACACATAAATGCAGTAAAAATTAATATATCTATCTTTCTGCATCGCAATGTAAATATGTATATAATTGACATTATGAATACCTTTATTTAACAATACGTTTAATAAATAATGTAATCAACCCTGATTTCACTATGTATCATTATCGTCATCATTATTCATTGTTTTAAACGTAAGAAACCATTCAACACAAACATAAAGTCGAATCGAACAAAAGAACTACAAGTCCCAATACTCAATCCCGAAGTGGAGCGCGGCATGAACATATCAAGTCGAATCGAACAAAAGAACTACAAGTCCCAAAGGTCCAACCCGGAAGTGGAGCGCCGGCTGCAACGCAATTTACTTCTTTAAACGTCAGATTGCAGACGAACAAACATGACAACTATGCACAAATGAGCTAAATAAAGACACCCCTGTTCTAGCAACATTTTAGCCCACGCTGTTTAAATTGCCGATTGCTTCAGCAACTTTGTTCTTTGTCGTGTCATCCATTTTCTTCGCTTTGAAATGATCCATAGCCGTCTGTCTGAGACGAGGGGGGCGGACAACTCACGCAGCGGTGTGCTTGGCCATTAATTAAGTGGTATTTCAGACTTGACGTGCTATGATGATAGCTCAGTTTACGACTGCAAAACATCCAGGTCACTTTGGTCTTGTCAGTGGAACAATCTGGCAACTTTTTAAAAGTAAACTTTCCATTCATAAACTATTTAAGTATCCATTTTCGGTGTCTCGCGCTGCCGTGGCTGGCAAAACAAACGTGCGTGGACCCGTGCAGCGCGCTTGATGTTTTGTTTCTGGTTTATTTATAGAGCAACGTAACATCCGCTGTGACGTCTCCGCGTTAATCTCACGAGAAAAATTTTGATCCCGATAAAATTCATTTAAATTAATGCCGATAAAAACGCGCTAAACTGACAGCTCTAATGAAAACATTTACAAAATAGCCATTCATTGCAGGTGCGCCTCATAATCCAGTGCGTCTTTTAGTGCGGAAAATATGGTCCTTTTTTCACAAGTTGCTGTTCTCTAACGAGGAGCATAATGGCAAAATTCACAACAGGCGTTTAATCCTTATATCGACCAATATATGTCCCAGTTTAATTCAGAATCAGAATCAGAATCAGAATCAGAATCATCTTTATTGGCCAAGTATGTAGAACACACAAGGAATTTGTCTCCGGTATACACGCTGCATTAGTATCATCATAAACAAGCTCATGTATTAAACCAGGGGTGCCCAAACTTTTTGGACCGAAGATCTACTTTCTTCAACCAACCTCCGGGATCGCCCCTTACCGCGCACGCACACACACACACGCGTGCACGCACGCGGGCCACGATGAGAAGCCAAACACGGAAGCAAGTGATGCACTTTTACATCCTCATGACTATCGTAGCTCACTCGTACCATTTTAAAGTGCTTCCCTCAGCCCTCTAGATTCCTATTCTTTGCCCGTGCCCTCGGTGAATTGTACACAAAGCAAACTCTGAAAGAGAATAATGAAGATCAAAGATATAGCGCAACAGCTCTGATCACAAGCTGCAATTGCAGACTGCTGAGCGCGAACAACTTCCGCTGACGTAGTCACGCACCACCGTAGGTTAAAGAATTACCTGCTTTATTTTATTTTATTTTTAAAATCTCTCTTTGAGAAAATGAGACTGATAGGATGATTAGGGTGCAGTGTGCATTCACACAAAAATATATTACTAACATGTACAAAGACACACAAATGTTTTTTCCCCCCCTCCTCTACACCTTTCGGATCTAATTGGGACGAGTCCTAGATCTACCGGTAGATCAAGATCGACTGTATTAAACAGTCATCCTCATCACGCTGTTCACATTTTGACAACAATGGATCACCAGTACCTTGGCGTTGTGATGCTTCAAACAAGACATTCTCAGACGTAAGTGGCCACTGAACCTAAAGCTTTATAGAGTGCCATCAGTAGGTTGCAACAGAGATACCGAGAGACTGGAAGAGTCACTGAAAGATGTAGAAATGAATATCGCTTTGGCCACATCCCATGCTGATGACTACTACATTGTGAACAACACCCTGAGAAACCAAATGACAAATGCTACTCCACTCAAGGCACGTTTAAGGGAGGTGAGAGGCACCCAAGTGTCACGTCAGACCATTCGAAACGGTTCACATTAGCGTGATCTGCATGCTGGACGACCTGCAAGGCAAGGGTACCTGTCCACACCACCAGGAACAGGTATCATCGTCTTGCATGCGCTAGGGAGCATTTACGCTGGATGACGGACCAGTGAACCTCAGTGCTGTTTTCTGATGAAAGTCGATTCACGCTGAGCAGAAATGATGGCCGCCAACAATGTTGGAGAATTCAAGGAGAGTGCTGTGCATCAGCCACTGTTGTCACCAGACGTGCTTTTGGTGGTGGTGGTGTTACAGTGTGGGCAGGTGAGTCCAGTCGGTCAAGCACTGCCCTACATTTTGTGAATGGTCCAGTGACAAGCCCATACTACCTGAATAACATTATTAATCCAGTGATTGTGCGCCTTAATGAACATGGGCCTAATTTCATCTTCATGGTTGACATTGCTCCAGCTCATCAAGGTTGAATCATCAGGGAAGCGGCGGCTTTGCAGGCTTACAAAACTATCATCATACTACGGTATTTACAACCCACAAAAACTTTGGGATATTTGCCTTTCTGGTGAGATTTCAGAAAGAACCTAGAATGCACTACAACCTTTATAGGCAAACTTAATTTGACATTCTCTAAACTTTTGAACATAGTAGGGCCAACTATTCAACGTTTGCTGTTCTCCAACAATAAGTGTAAAATCAAAATTCACAACAGGTGTTTGATCCAGGATTCAACTAAAAATGTCCAATGCCTTTCAGTGACTCATCCAGTCGCACAGTATCTCTGATGCAACCTGCTGATGACGCACTGTGACACTCAACTCAGTTAACTCAGTGGGCACTTCCCACTGAGAATTTCCTCAGCACAATGGTGAGGCACTGTTAATGAATTGGCAGGTGTCATCTTTGTTTCATGTCAAACTGAGAAAAGCATGGAGAAGAGGACTGTTTAAATTAGTTGTCCTGATCCATTCATGTTATTTTTAGCTGATAGGGGGAAAAAGATCAGTTTTTCTTCTTTTAAATTCCCAAAGTGGCAAAAAAATCCTGATGTGCAAAGACATGACCAAATGGAATCGCAATAGCATTGTTTTATAAGGGTTACAATGTAACATTTTGCGTTTGAGTAGTGGAGTGACCCCCAAAAAAAAAAAAATATAGTGTAGTGGACTTACAGTGTAATAACAAAAAGGATGATTTTGTAATTATTATATTGTCTCACCTGTCTCGGCCACTTCTGTGACAACCTCCTGCTCCTCAGCCACATCTTGCATCAGATAAGTCTCATCATCATACACCAGCACCTGTGCAGAGTAACACTCCTCCACTTGGGCGCTGGCCACTTCCTCCACAATCACTGCAGGACAGCCATCCTCCTGCACTACCACACGTCCCATCTTCTGCACCTCTCCACCTCCTCCCACAATCACTGCCTCTACTGCCTGCTGAATTACTTCATCCTCCTCCGCCTCCTCACCTCCTCCCACAATCACAGCATCGACATCGTCCTCCTCTTCTTCGGCAGGCTGCTGCTCACACTGCAGTTTGGAGAGATGATTAAAAAAAAAAAAAAGGTAATGGTGACTTCAACAGTTGCTCATTTTTAGTCCGAACAGAAATACATAAACTTCAACAATTTTCCGTGGCCTCATTAGGACAAGATGCTTGTTTCAAAATGTTTAAAAAATGGCACTATTTAGCCGTAGTGAAATAACATTTTGGGCACCACTAAATTGACAAGAAACATTGAAATCCCCTTTGTTATTAGATGCTTTTCGATGTATGTTACTAAGTGCTCTGGCTATGTTCACACAGCAGGTCAATTCCAATTTGTATAAAAAAATGTGACCACCACAATTCAGATTTTCCTTTCTTTTTTTTTTTTTTTACACTTCGACTCAGGCCTCTTTTGCATGTGGCTATGAATCAGATGCGTATCCGATGCATCTGCAATTTGAACTCTCAACCGTACATGTCCAACCTACACGTTATCACAGCACTGCCCAGCCTGTAAAGAGACTAAGCAGCTGTGTAGGGCCCCCAATCTGAATATTAACGCCATTCTTGATGGAAACCAGCAAATATGTCTGTGGTTGTGTGTTGCTGGGAGGATTATCCATGACGCCGCATACGGCCTCGGTCGATGTCAAGTGGGCCAGACCATTAAAATTATACCATACTCTGCTATAAATAACCAAAATATCATGTATTTCCTTTGTTTTAATATAGCGAAGCACAAGAACATGAGGAAAATGTTGAAATGTACCTCCATTTAATTTACCTAACATTTCATAAAACACCTTAGATTTCCTTTGACAAATGTACAATTTACTTTTATCAGTCACATATATGCAGTGCAACTCATTCATTCATCTTCCGATCCGCTTGAGCCTCACTAGGGTCGCGGGGGGTGCTGGAGCCTATCCCAGCTGTCTCCGGGCAGTAGGCGGGGGACACCCTGAATCGGTTGCCAGCCAACCACAGGGCACACAGAGACGAACAACCATCAACGCTCACACTCACACCTAGGGACAATTTAGAATGCTCAATCAGTCTGCCACGCATGTCTTTGGAATGTGGGAGTACCCGGAGAAAACCCACGCAGGTACGGGGAGAACATGCAAACTCCACACAGGGAGGCCGGAGCTGGAATCGAACCCGGTACCTCTGCACTGTGAAGCCGACGTGCTAACCACTGGACTACCGGGCCGCCCTGCAGTGCAACTGATCCCACTGATTGTACAAGGGCACAAAACTTGAACAATTAGTATTTAAAAATATAGTCATTCATTTTAAGATTAAATGAGATTTATAAAGAAAGGATTTTTTAAACCATTTACACATGTGCATATGAAATCTAAATGTAACCCCCGCCTACACTTTACAAACGAAAGAGAAAACAGTGTGCCCCCTAGCGGATAATACATGAATTGCATATTATTAAAAATATTCATTCTGTGTCTTTTATTCATTTTTAAATTATCCTGCGGGTCTGATCAAACCCCCTCAATTGGGGCCCCGACTGAGTGAATCGAGTAAGGGGTCACTTGTTAACGACCACACCCCATTCGCTGATAATAGTTACACAAAATCTTGACAGAAAATACATTTGCAGCACAAATAGAGAGGAGGTAGCAAGATAAATTATTTACAATGATGTCAGAAAGCAAGGATGATAAAATTCTGAAAACCTAAACCAATCTTAGTCTGAGCAGTACAAAAATGGCCACCGCTTTAAGTATTGCAGTATTATATGCATGTTATTATTTTTGTTTTATTTTTCTACTGTTTGCTCGGTTTACATTCATCTTTTGCACTTTATACTTGAAAGACGGTTTTGCCCATATGTTTCCTCATGTTTCTACGACAATACATTTGTTTCAGTCGCTATACACAAGAATGTAAAATTTGTGTATTTTAGTTATGTACTGTATGACTGTTGTGATATTTTAATTATTTCACTTTATTAAACTTTTGCACTGTGAAATAGTTGTATTTATATTCTATTTCATTACAATTTGCTTTATTTGACTTTAAAAAACGTTTTGTGTGAGATTTGATACTTGATTTCAAGCTTAAAATGGAGAAAAAAAAAGAAAAAAGGAAAAGCAGAACTCTCCACTCAGGTCTACTCACCCATTTTTAATATGCTTATATTTATATTTTAGAATTGATATTAATTTATATAGTTCTTGTTCTTCTACTTCTCCCTTTCATAATTTTGCTGGTGTAAATTGGGAATTTCTCCATTATGAGACAAATAAAGGTTTTCTTATCTTATCTCATAACTTATCTTTCTTTTTATATTTTAAAATAAAGTTTGGTACCATCAACTGCACAAGTGTCAAACTCAAGGCCCGGGGGCCAGATCTGGTTCACCACATCATTTTATGTGGCCCGCGAATACAAATCAAACGTCAAATTCCATGATGCTTGCTAAAATCTTGAACAAAATAAAAAATTCTCATATGTAATATATACAGAGATGAAAGTGGACTTTTCTGAAAATCCCCGGGGGAAAAAAAAATTATATATATATAGAGAGAGAGAGAGAGAGAGAGAGAGAGAGAGAGAGAGAGAGAGAGAGAGAGAGAGAGAGAGAGAGAGAGAGAGAGATAGATAGATAGATAGATAGATAGATAGATAGATAGATAGATATACAGACGCTCCCCGGCTTACGAACATCCGGGTTACGAACAACGGTACATACGAACATTTTCACGGGTATGTCGAAAAAAAAGAAAAAGTTAGATTTTGTATTGCACGCCTTTTTCCAAGTGCCGAACGGGGCGGAGGAGGACGGCGGAGGAGGACGGCGGAGGAGACGGCAGCGGCAACGTTCGAAGGCGGTCGCGGGGAGAGGCGTGGGGGGCGGGCGTGTGATGGTGGAACGGGCGGGGAGGCGTACGGCGCGCTAGTCGACGACCGGTCGTCTACTCTCCCCCGCTGAAGCCGCTGCTAGTTTACCGGGCAGCTAACCCTCGAGCCCTGAAGAACGTGACGAAAAGCTCTCTCCCCGTTATATGGATGTCAAACATATAAGCCTTAAACATACATTCCAGACAAAATATAGCACTGAAGCAACTTACGAACGAATTCACCTTATGAACAATCGTCCGGAACGTAACTCGTTCGTAATCTGGGGAGCGTCTGTATAGATATATATAATGTGTGTACACGCACACACACACACACACTTGGCCGATCACGCATAAATTAGTTTACACAAAACGCTATTCAAATATTCGACATTCAATGATTAATCTTCCTTTTGTGAATGCGAGGCGAGGGTATTACTGTTGTGGCGACGCCACTCAAGCTAAGCAAGCGTCAGCAGTAGATAGTCCGCGGCTCTCTGCTGTGCGAACATGTACGCAAGCGCGTCTTTTGATTTCAACCAATCAGCGTCGACGCAATGACGTCACACACCCTACGTCACACACAACAACAGCTAAACTAAGCTAAGCTAGCCGAGAGGACACTAAGTCGGACGGACACGTTTTTCTGCCAATCTGCGTGTTTCCCTTTTTGTCCAAATTAGAGCTGTCAAACGATTAAAATATTTAATCTAATTAAAAACTCAACTGTCATAATTAACTCAAATTAACTAAAAATTAATCATGATTACTCACACATTTTTTATCGTTTCTGAATTTCCTTTTATATTTTTTGTCCTATTTTCCCCCATTTTAATGCTCTCATCAACATGGAATCATGAAACCGTTTTCTATGTGCAAAATGCAAATATTTACTGAAATAATTTCGATTGTCAATTTTACATGAACATTTTTCACTTGGAGCAGTTATTCACACATCATCTCTCACACAATATTACCGTCCATCAACAACAGTGAAAAAAATATTTTGTCACACAACAGCTGCTTGAACAGCTATTTTTATGGAATCAAAACAGCGCAATATAAAGTGCACATCTAAGGTAAACTAGTACTCAGCCTATAATTTTTCACGGCCCCCTGAATAGGGATTGTCGGTCAGCATGGAAGGATCACTCGTTCTGTACTTTTTTGATCATTTATTGGAGCACTTTGCAGCAGAAGTAGTAGTAGTAGTAGTAGTTGTAACAGAAGTATCAGAAGCAGGTAATAACCTAAACTACACACAAATGCAGTAAAAAATTTATATATCTATCTTTCTGCATCACAATGTAAATATGTATACAATTGACATTAATTAATACCTTTATTTAACAATACGTTTAATAAATAATGTAATCAACCCTGATTTCACTATGTATCATTATCGTCATCATTATTCATTGTTTTAAACGTAAGAAACCATACAACACAAACATAAAGTCGAATCGAACAAAAGAACTACAAGTCCCAAAACTCAATCCCGGAAGTGGAGCGCCGGCATGATTAACCCAAGCTGAAACACAATTTACTTCGTTTAAACGTCAGATTGCAGACGGACAACTATGCAAAAATGAGCTAAATAAAGACACCCCTGTTCTAGCAACATTTTAGCCCAGGCTGTTTGCGTTGAAATGATCCATAGCTGTCGGTCTGAGACGAGGGGGCGGAGTTACGCACGTCAGCTGTGTGCTTGGCCATTAAGTGGTATTTCAGACTCGACGTGCTATGATGATAGCTCAGTTTACGACTGCAAAACATACAGGTAACTTTGGTCTTGTCATTGGAACAATCTGGCAACTTTTTAAAAGTAAACTTTCCATTCATAAACTATTTAAGTATCCGTTTTCGGTGTCTCGCGCTGCCGTGGCTGGCAAAACAAACGTGCGTGGACCTGTGCAGAGCGATTGATGTTTTGTTTCTGGTTTATTTAGAGAGCAACGTAACATCCGCTGTGACGTCTGCCGCGTTAATCTCGCGAGAAAATTTTTGATCCCGATAAAATGTATTTAAATTAATGCCAATAAAAACGCGCAAAACTGACAGCTCTAGTCCAAATATATTTTTACGACAACTGTCTTGTCCACGGCGTCTTATTCATTCCCATGGGGTTTAGCAAGTGTGTTTATAAAGAGACGAAAATCTATTTACTGTTACTAGTGTTTGTGTCTCAACATGGCTGCGCTCGTAAAAGCAAAACAACAAACTCAAACGCGTCTTCGTTCAATGTTGTCAACTAATATCCGGATTAATTTTAGGCAAATTTTCCTCAATTCTCCGGAGAGATTTTCATAAAAGTTTGAAAAACCCAGAATTCCGGGAAAATCCGGAGGACTTTCATCTCTGTATAGAAGAGGCATACTATCAGCATTTTCTTGTAACCAAACCCCTCTTTTCAATAACTTAAACACTAGTTGGATACATTTTTTTTGTGCATGTCATTGTGCGCCTGTGTGACACATCATATTAGAAGTCTCTCTTTTTTTGGGTAAGATGAGCGATCATATAAAAAGATCGTGAAAAAAATCCTATTTGGATACCATTCCCTGCAGTTTGAACATAGCCAAAATATACCTTCAAAGCCAAAGATTCCAAAAGTGGTACAATTCAATTCATCCGAAATGTTCTTAGGGGGGTGGGGGGGTCTTTTCCTTCATCATGTGCAACCTCACAAGAGACGTCACAGCAAATATCCTGAAACTTCAGCTCACTGCGCATCTAAAGGGATTTTTCTGAAATTCTACAAACACGTTGCTGTTTTTTTGTGGGTTTTTTTTGGGGGGGGGGGGGGGGTCACTTCAAATGTACATAGGAAAGCATCTGGCTGATCGGTACAATACAGTGGAAACTCAGTTTATGAACTTATAATCAATTCAATATGTTCTGTGATTTAGTTTACGAACGGAAATATTTGAAAAGGAAATGTTCCCAACTGATAAATGGAAATATAATTACAATAAGTGAAAACACATTTTATTATGAAGAAATAATTATTAAGGAATATCACTGTGTTCACAAACAAATCACTTGACTAGTTTTATCCATGGTGAATGTAAACACCGCTGTGTGATCATGCCGTGAAAGACAATACGTTTGATTACAAGGACCCCGAAGTATTGCTAATACTATCACCTGCAAGCTCTTGTACTGTGGCTGAACTTAGAAGAGGCTCGTTGTCTGGAGCTAGCCTTGAAATAAAACCGATCTTGTCCACTAATCTATCTCCCTTCCTGAGAGGTGTGAAAAAGTGATACTGGGTCCTCTTTTGCTGTGAGATGAGTTTCTACTCATTTGTATTTTACTTCGTATACAGTTAAAACATGCGGTTTGAAGGGTTTCATAGGCAATGTTCAATGTTTGATCATAAAACATTGAACTGGAACATTGAAAGCATATGTTGTTGATTATAAAAAATAAAAATAAAAATCAGGTATCGGGCATCATCAAATTTCTACATCTCAATAAAATGTTTTTGTGACGTTTCCCCTTTAATTATTAAATAGCTAAAAGGCTGCACTAGGGCTAGGCGATAATTCACCATCAATATGTATCATGACAGGCACGTGATTTATATCAAAGTGCCTTTGATAAAATGTTTGATCGAAAAAAATAAAATAAAATAAAAATCAGCATTGTAGGCAATGTGCAGCTGACTCCAAACACGAAGAAATAAAACCAACCAAGAAGCATCCAAACCAACAAAGAAGCAGCAGCATACTCACGTAGAACAAGACAGTGCCGTAACTTTGTTCAAATAAATGAGCAGTCAACTCAGTACAACTCCTGCATACTAACCCGATTAAACACTTCCGGATGGAGACGGGGTTTGCAATTAAAGGAGGTCCCTGTCTTTGACATGCTCGCACCAGTGTTAGCTATGCCATCGAAGTTGTTCGAAGACAGATCTAACCCAATGCTAACGCATGCGCTGCAAGAGAGTATTAGTCCGCTACACTTATATTGTGTGAACATTGAATGAAGGTTAATGTAACTATTAACAATACTGCTTTGGGGTACAAGATATTTAAGGGGGAAAAAAATCAAGAATTTTTAATATTGACTGATATGAAATATACAGGGTGTTCCATAAGTCTTGGGCACATTTTCAGAGAGAGATGGGTGCTGTTGAACGGTCTGCGGCTGGATGGATGCAAGGCATGAGGAGCCAACGATGAGAAGAATGGAGCATTAGCGCTAGCGCCAATGCGGATGTGGAACCGGGAGTTGCAGTTTGGAGTTGAAGCGGATTACATGGGACAGGAGAAGTGAACCAATCTCTTTTTGTCAATGGACGCTACAACTTTGTGTTTGCTTTCAAAACTTAGCTTGTAGCAGACGTGTGCACATTTTCAGCATGATGTCTCTGATCCACTGGAAAAAGGACACTTTGATCCTCTCCTCTTCAGACAACAAAGTGTATGCAGGAAAGTGGTGAAGATTGCACGACTGTCTGTGTCCTATGTGTTGTTATTTTTGTTATTTTGACTTCAAGATGGCGCCGCGAGAGTGGCTGCCTTTCCAGCAGCTCCTATATTTTGTTGTTCTACTTCTTCCTTTCGTAACTTTGGTGCTGTGAATTTCTCCATTGCGAGACTAATAAAGGGTTTTTTTCTTATCTTATGCACAACTCTCATTTATTGTGCAATAATCTAATTCTAACATGTATTTGTTACATATTTTGATGCATTTTTATTAGTGCTGTCAAACGATTTAAATATTTAATCGTGATTAAAAACTGTCATAATTAACTCATAATTAATTGTGATTACTCACACATTTTTTTATCGTTTCTAAATTTCCTTTTATATTTTTTTGTCCTATTTTTTCCCGTTTTAATGCTCTCATCAACATGGAATCGTGGATTAGTTTTTTATGTGCAAAATGCAAATATTTACTGAAACAACAATTTTGATTTTCCATCTTACATGAACATTTTTCACTTGGAGCAGTTATTCATTATTATTCGTACATTATTCATAATCTCTCACACAATATTACTGTCCATCAACAACAGTGAAAAAAATATTTTGTCACACAACAGCTCCTTTAACAGCTCTTTTTAGGGAATCAAAATAGAGCAATATAAAATTATAAAGTGCACATCTAAGGTAAACTAGTACTCAGCCTATAGTGGATATAAGCCATGGTTGCATACTTCGTTTTTCTCAAGTTTGCGTTGAACACAGCAGTCAGTCTATGTTGATTCTGTTGGTCCTTCTTGCGCGGAAGTCTCTCTATGGTTTTGTGTAGACATCATTTCGGATGACTACACTTGGTTCGAGGCACAACACTGGAGACGTTTTATTTTCAGTGTGGTCGCTACCACTGCACCGCTGAACTCTCGACGTGCCTCAGCGCACCGTCACTGTCAGACGAACATAGAGAAGCTCCACCCTTTATTTATATGGACACGGAACACGGTAATTTTCCACACAAAATAGTTCCAAACAAGTAACAATCCAGTCAGTGGCATAAATCACACTCAACAGGCTACCTGCTCTTTATTCACCAGAGGCTTATCAACCTAGTCTCTTATTTCTCTCCCGATAACAGTGTCTTCTCCCACTTGGTGTACCTTATCCTTCTCCACTACGTACAATTTCTGTACATAGCTTGTAATGGAGGCTCTCGCTGGCAATTCATAGTGGAGTCGTTCAGATTCAATGTGAATGATTTCAACTTGAGTCGACCTGTGGACAATGTTGACAGGCTTGCATGCAATAGCCATACATTTAGCTATGGCTTCAGCAAATTTGTTCTTCGTCGTGTTATCCATTTTCTTCGCTTTGAAATTATCCATAGCTGTCTGTCTTAGACGAGGGGGGCGGAGTACTCACATCAGCTGTGTGCTTGGCCATTAAGTGGTACAGTGAAACTCCTCTAGAACGAAACTTACATGGGCGAAAATCCCCCCTTATGTGAAAAAATCTTCATGCATTAACACAATTCACATTCTCCTGCCCCCCATATGACGAAACCCCCTGTTGCGTTATACGAAATCATTTTCTCTGCTCCAGCCTCGCGAAGACATTCACTACAACGAAGTCTTATCCAACAGCGACCTCTACTGGTTCGTTCGGAAACGGCAACAGCAACTACCACACTGGTTTACATAGTGAACGGTGTTTATTACATAGTGAACAGCTGCGAGTTTCCTGGACTCAACATACCCATAGCTGCTCTGCCATTGGCTTACTGAGCATCATCCTGGCCTCCGATTGGCCAAGAGGGACCTCGCTGTCTATGTGTGTACATACTGAAGCTAGATCCGTAGCATCCGATTAGCTGCTCAGAGTAAATTGCTTATGGCTCGACGGACATTCAAATAAAAGAACGTTTCCTCGAATGCTCTACTTGTTATCATGCTCGATGGCCATCGTTAGCTCTCGAAGGCTAAAAACCTTACGCTAACTGGAGCGCTTCTCTCTCATTAGCACTCCAGTTAGCATAAGGTTTTTAGCCTTTGAGAGCTAACTGTAGCCATCGAGGGCTACGAAGCGTCCCGTGGCTAGCTTAAAAGTTCATTGCATGACATCAGCTGAGCAATGCTGTCTTGGGTGCCGATCGAGGGGAGGTCGAGGTAGAGACAGTGAGATAGCGGAAAGAAAAGCCACCGGGTCCAGAAGTATTTGTTATCGTTAGATTCAGACGAGCGTGAACGTTATAATGCTAAAATGACTACAAAACGGACCTTTGGATGTCAAGCAGCGAAGACAAAAAGAGCTCTGATGCTGGAAGAGAGGGTAAAAGTGATCAAAATGAAAGACGGAGTAAGCAAAATAAGACATTATCCAAGAAATTGATGTAAGTGAATGCTGATCGTAAATTTCAAGATTTCTTTCCCTTTTTTTCTTTCTACACTGACAATATGAAGTGTCAAATAAGTGTGTACACTTATTACATTTTGTGATATTGTCAAGTGTCGGTGACATTTGCTTTCTTAACAACCCGCTGTTACTTTTCTTACTAATACTTATGCAATATCGGAATAAAAATAGAGTACACATACGTTTGTGTGTGCGTGTACACATACGTTTATGTGTGTGGGTGTGTGTGTGCTTACATCTGAGATCAAATTTGCTACAGTGAAAAAAACCCTGTGTGAAAAATTTCTTGCTGCAAACGTGATTTCGTTGTAGAGGAGTTTCACTGTATTTCAGACTCGACGTGCTATGATGATAGCTCAGTTTACGACCTGCAATTCATACAGGTAACTTTGGTCTTGTCAGTGGAACCATCTGGCAACTTTTTAAAAGTAAACTTCCTATTCATAAACTCTGAAGTATCCGTTTTCGGTGTCTCGCGCTGCCATGGCTGGCAAAACAGACATGGGCGTGGACCTGTGCAGAGCGATTGTTGTTTTGTTTTGGGTTTATTTATAGAGCAACGTAACATCCGCTGTGACGTGTTGCTGCATTAATCTCGCGATAAAAAAAGTAATCACGTTAAAATTTAAATTAATGCCAATTATAATGCGCTAAACTGAGAGCACTCATTTTTATGCCTTCGGAAACATTTATGTCTGAATTTTGGGGGGGCGCTTGGAAGGAATTTTTTCCAGAACCAATTAATTTCATAAGTAAAGGTACCACTGTACTTTCAATGTGGAGGATTATATTGAAATTCCAACTAAGTCAACCAGTGTCATCGCACCAATTGTGTTCTGTTTTCTCTCACTATACTGGAACAAACTTCAAAAACAACCGATTGAGCTGAATTGTGTTATTCTGCCATCAATCCACAACGATACATTTTCCCACCACCGTAAGTGAATCGCAACACAGCAGTCATACTTGTTGAGGCTCCTCCACCATCGTGACATACTCCACTATATTTCCTCCTCCGTCGGACACCACCACAGAGGTCATCACTCATTCCTGGGAAAACAGGAGAAGTTGCCCAAGTTCAAGTAATGAAAACCACAACTGCAAGGATGAAGCATTTTCAAGACCTTTCTAATTTTATATTGGGTCTTGTTTGGAGGCAAGTCAAGATGTAGATGACATTGAAGGCCAACGTTACCCTCAATATCTGTTTCTGAATTGAAAAAAATGTAAACCGGTATCTAAAGGTTACTTCCATTGTTGAATACTGTATTGTCATCTTCTTAAAATAATTGCCTAAATCATTATTTTAGGAAAGTGATGAAAAGTAATAGATGACTGTTAGTCTATTAAAATCAACACACATGGACAAAAATGGTGATACCCCTTTGTTAATGAATGAAGAAATAAAAATAAATTTTATTAAAATTAACGAATAACAATCATTTAGTTTTGAAATTGTGGTTCAACAGAATTAAAATGGAACATGAAAAAAAATACTGAACAAAATGAATGTACCATGAATTTTATATTTTGTTGATCGAGCATTTTAGGCAATCACAAATTATTTCTTCAAGTTTCAGTGAGACTCCAGCACCTCTCGGCCGATATTTTGTCTAACTCTTCATGAGCAAACTGCTCCAGTTGTCTCAAGTTTGAACTGAGCTTTTCTCCAAACGGCATGTTTCAACTCCACAGATGCTCAAGAGCATTTTGATCAGGGATCATAGATGGCCACCACAGAATATTCCAGTGATTTGTGCTGAGCCATTCTTGGGAGTTTTTAGCTTTATTTTGGGTCATTATCCTGCTAGAAGACCCCTGACCTGTGACTGGGACCAAGCTTTCTCACACTGGACAAAGCAATTCTTGCTAGAATATTTTGACAGCCTTGGAATTTCACTATACCATGTCAAGATTCAATACCCCTGATGTGGCAGATGGAGCAAAGCAGCCCCAAAACATAACAGAGCCTCCTCTATATTTCACAGTAGGGACAGTGATCTTTTCTTGGTATGCTTCATTTTTGTGAACAAACAGCTGATGTGCCTGGTCAAAACATTTTGATTTGACTGATCTGTCTGTCAGACATTCTCCAGGAAGCTTTGTGCTTGTCAACATGTATCTATTTTTTTTTTTAAACCATACAGCATTTTCAGCAGTGGTGTCTTCCTTGATAATCTCCCATTAAGTTCACTTTGACTCAAAGGACAATGGTTGGTGCAATCTGTCACTGATGTATCGTGACCTTGAAGTTCACCTTTTTGGGGAGGTTGATCAGGGCTCTTTGGGTACGATTTATACGATCCATCTCTTCAATTTGTCATCAATATTTCTCCTCCAGCTAGCTCCAGGAGGGTTGGCACCAGTTCATTTTAAATATGTTTACATGTGCGCATCTGTGGTCACGGGAACATCAAGCATTGGGAGATAGTCCTGTTGTCTTTGCCTTTGACGTGCTTGTCTAAAATGTTCTTTCTAGTCTCCAGACAAAATTCTTCTCCTTCGCTTCCTCCGGTGCAGGTTAAGTGTGATGTCACCAAACAGCATAGTGACTACTTGTCGCCCTTTAAATAGGCTGACTGACTGCTGCCACCTTTGATGCGAATTAGAGGACACACCTTGATTGAACATGTTCCTGTGGTGAAATTTTTTTCAATCTTTTCTAGGGGTAGCATAATTTTTGTCCAACTGTTGAACCACAATTCAAAAGTAATGTCTGATTTAAATAATGTTGCTTTTCATTAAATGTACTGGATACGTTTTACTATTTGATATTTTTCTTTCATTATTGTTATTTTTCTTTCATTAGAGGGTTACCAACAATTTTGTCCACGTGTAAAAGCATGTGTTTATATGGAGGTATGGGTACATATATGTATATACCACTGGCATCGGTTTGGAATCCTTGTCACCCCCCCCAAATCATCATTTTTCAGGACACCCAAAAACAGTATATTAGCTCATCCATTATCATTTCAACATCAAAGAGAGCAAGCCATTTTCAACACTTTAGATTGGTCAATAATTTGTAATATATATCGATAGATAGATAGATAGATAGATAGATAGATAGATAGATAGATAGATAGATAGATAGATAGATAGATAGATAGATAGATAGATAGATAGATAGATAGATAGATAGATAGATAGATAGATAGATAGATAGATAGATAATGTGAAACCCACATGTGTGGACTGACCTCAAGTACATATTTGTGAAAAATTATGGAATTGACCAAAAGCATACTGAGGATCTTACAGCCCAGCTCAAGCAATATACAGGCAGGTGTACACAAATGCATTATTTAATTGAGCCTTTTTTTGAACCAGACAATCTCACTGAGAGTATAGATCTCTTTGCAAGATAGCAGGATTACATCGCAGAGAGTAACAAGGTTAAAGCAACATACAATCATTACGAAAAAGGGAAATCAAATAGCATAACGATGTTCAAAGACTCCAAGGGAATCCATCAAAAAGGACGAGGACAATACACGTGTAACAACACAAGCAATAAAATGCAAAAACTGTTTATGACACAAAAACTGCAGCATACAGTACAGGTATATGAACAAAATAGAGTATAATAAATTTAGGACTATTTGCTCTATAATGAGACAGACATGGTGGCTTTTCTTTCCACCCACTCACTGTCTCTAACTTGACCTCCCCTCGATCACCACACAAGACATCATTGCTCATCTAATGTCGTGCACCAATCTTTTGAAGCCAGCCATGGGACGCTTCGAAGTGCTCGATGCCCATTGTTAGCGCTATGGGACGCGCATTCTCTCGAATTAGCGGTCCAGTTAGCGGAAGGTTTTTAGCAAGATTACAGGTAAAGCATTGCAGGAAACGTTCGTTTACTCGACTGTCCGTCGAGCCATAAGCAATTTACTCTGAGCAGCTATCGGATTAGTTCAGCGGTGCAGTCGCCGCGACCATACTGCAAATAAAATGTCCCCAGTGTTGTGTGTGCCTCGAACAGTCATCCGAAATGATGTCTACACAAAACTGTAGAGACTTCCGCGCAAGGAGGACCAACAGAATCAACATAGCCTGACTTCTGTGTTCAAAGCAAACTTAAGAAAAACGTATGCAACCATGTCTTAAATCCACTATAGCATGAGTACTAGTTTACCTTAGATTTGCATTTTATAATGTTATATTGCTCTGTTTTTATTCCATAAAAAGCTGTTAGAGTAGCTGTTGTGTGACAAAATATTTCTTTCACTGTTGTTGATGGACAGTAATATTGTGTGAGAGATTATGTGTGAATAACTGCTCCACGTGAAAAATGTTCATGTAAAATTGAAAATCGAAATTGTTATTTCAGTAAATATTTGCATTTTGCACATAGAAAACTGATTCATGATTCCATGTTGATGAGAGCATTAAAATGCGGAAAAATAGGACAAAAATATATAAAAGGAAATTCAGAAACGATAAACAATGTGACTAATCAAGATTAATTTTAAGTTAATTTGAGTTATGACAGTTGCATTTTTAATTAGATTGAATATTTTAATCATTTGACAGCTCTAATATTAGTGATGGGACGAGCGACACTGGTGCATCAGCACAATGCTGAGAGCTCAAGAGTGAAACCCCGCATCGGTGCGTGTATTGCTATCAGAAAGAATCACGTGACCAATACAGGAACTGAATCGTTCTGAATCAAAATGTGTTTATAAGGACACAAACTGTATCAACATGTCGTGGGTTTGTTGGCTGGAGTTTTGCGAAATTATCGTTCTAAGAAGTTTTCCCCAGTGTGGAATAATTTTGATCTTGCTAAATCTTTTTATCCTTTGAGCATTGTTTACTGTTATATACAATTTTTTTACAGTGGCGCATTGCACCCACTTTAGGCGTAGTAAAAAAAGTAGTGCGTTTCCTGTAACCCGACCGACCGAGAATTTCTACCTCGAAGAAAAACTTTATGGTCGGCATTTTTTTCAAACCTTCTACATTTTTGTGTAATAATAATAATAGTACATTTTATTTATAAGCGCCTTTCAAAACACTCAAGGACGCTTTACAATCAAAACAAGAACAATAAAACCACAGACAAAATTATAAAGATGAATTTAGAGCGTTTACATTGGTGCAAACTCTCGCGATATTCACGTTGCGTCGTTTGCCCCGTCGTCTGTCAACAACATTGAATCATGGCGGCGGCCACGATCTCCGACAACAGTTTAAACCGTGTTTTGTATGTTGCAGTCGCATGCTCGCACCATAATATTAAGAAAATAGCATCCACTGCTGTATCGAAAAGATTCAACGAACTATTTGACGAACACCACAGGCCGTCTAGGACGCGGGACGCAGAGGTAACGAGATGGCTGTAACACCCAGCCGCTGGGAACCCAACTCTCTCGCCGCCTTTGGCAGTCTCTCGGACTGCAAGGGAAGCTCGGCTTCCCCTAAAATGTCAAAGAATAAGTGATGAAATATATGAATGTAAATTTCATTGTGTGTACATGTCATTGACTAAATATGCGCTACAACGTGCTCAACTTTTGCTCCGAATCAGCTGCTTCTTACTGGTTAGGACGCGACTCCCTTCTCATTCATGCCGCAGCTTCGCTGTGCTTTAAACGGTAGTGAGTTCAGGGTAGGTTGTCCCAATGCGTTGAACAGAGACGAGTCATTGGATACATATATACATATATATATATTAGAGCTGTCAGTTTAGCGCGTTTTTATTGGCATTAATTTAAATGAATTTTATCGGGATCAAAAATGTTCTCGCGAGATTAACGCGGCAGACGTCACAGCGGATGTTACGTTGCTCTATAAATAAACCAGAAACAAAACATCAATCGCTCTGCACAGGTCCACGCACGTTTGTTTTGCCAGCCACGGCAGCGCGAGACACCGAAAACGGATACTTAAATAGTTTATGAATGGAAAGTTTACTTTTAAAAAGTTGCCAGATTGTTCCAATGACAAGACCAAAGTTACCTGTATGTTTTGCAGTCGTAAACTGAGCTATCATCATAGCACGTCGAGTCTGAAATACCACTTAATGGCCAAGCACACAGCTGACGTAGGTACTCCGCCTCCTGTCTCAGACCGACAGCTATGGATCATTTCAAAGCAAACAGCGTGGGCTAAAATGTTGCTAGAACAGGGGTGTCTTTATTTAGCTCATTTTTGCATAGTTGTCATGTTTGTCCGTCTGCAATCTGACGTTTAAACGAAGTAAATTGCGTTTCAGCTGGGGTAAAACATGCCGGCGCTCCACTTCCGGGATTGAGTACTGGGACTTGTAGTTCTTTTGTTCGATTCGACTTTGTTTGTGTTGTCTGGTTTCTTACGTTTAAAACAATGAATAATGATGACGATAATGATACATAGTGAAATCAGGGTATTAATTAATGTCAATTATATACATATTTACATTGTGATGCAGAAAGATAGATATATTAATTTTTTACTGCATTTATGTGTAGTTTGTTATTACCTGCTTCTGATACAACTACTACAACTTCTGCTGCAAAGTGCTCCAATAAATGATCAAAAAAGTACAGAACGAGAGATCCTTCCATGCTGACCGACAATCCCTATTCAGGGGGCCGTGAAAAATTATAGGCTGAGTACTAGTTTACCTTAGATGTGCACTTTATATTGCGCTGTTTTGATTCCATAAAAAGAGCTGTTCAAGCAGCTGTTGTGTGACAAAATATTTTTTTCTCTGTTGTTGATGGACAGTAATATTGTGTGAGAGATAATGTGTGAATAACTGCTCCAAGTGAAAAATGTTCATGTAAAATTGAAAATCAAAATTATTTCAGTAAATATTTGCATTTTGCACACAGAAAACTGATGAAAAATTGATGAGAGCATTAAAATGGGGGAAAATAGGACAAAAAATTAAGGCAATTCAGAAACGATAAAAAATGCGTGAGTAATCATGATTAATTTTTAGTTAATTTGAGTTAATTATGACAGTTGAGTTTTTAATTAGATTAAATATTTTAATCGTTTGACAGCTCTAATATATATATATATATATATATATATATATATATATATATATATATATATATATATATATATATATATATATATATATATATATATATATATATATATATACATATATATATATATATATATATATATATATATATATATATATATATATATATATATATATATATATATATATATATATATATATATACATATATATATATATATATATATATATATATATATATATATATATATATATATATATATATATATATATATATATATATATATATATATATACATATATATATATACACATATATATATATATATATATATATATATACACACACATATATATATACACATATATATATATACATACATATATATATATATATATACACATATATATATATATATACACATATATATATATATATATATATATATATATATATATATATATATATCCAATTTGTTGTTCGTGGCCAGATCTTATGTCAGACAATTACAAGTCACGGTACTGTACTTACAGACTCACTAGCAAATTGCAAGTTATGGTCACCTATTCACTGCGGCTGATGGACAACGACTGCATAGAGCAATCCATACCAAACTGCCAGTGAATCAAATAACCTACCCCGGATGTCTCGCCATCTCCGGACCAACTCTTTAAGATGATAAGTCAACAGAGATGTTGGCATGTGCCGGTGATTTCTGTAAGTCATCAGCCGATGCTTTAGGGTTGTTATTGTTTAAAAACTTTTTTAACTTGAGCATTCTGCGCTGTGCTCTTGCAGTCATCTCTACAGGATGGTCACTTCTTGGAAGAGAATCAACAGTGCTGAACTTTCTCCATTCATAGGATTTTTTTCTAACTGAACTGATGAAAATGAACAATGTCAGAGATACTTTGGTAACCTTTTTCTATTTTTATAGAAGTTTATATATGAAGTTCTGACCTCAACACGATTGCGATGTGGCATGACATCAAGAGAGCTCTTCACACTGAGGAATATTGCTGAAGTGCAACAGTTTTGTCAAGAGGAATGGTCAAACATTGCTCCTGATCATTATGCACGTTTGATCTGCAACTACAAGTAATGGCCGATAGTGGGGGGGAGGGGGGGGGGGTGTCAACCAGCAATTAAATCCATCTGTTCACTTACTTTTTCCTCCTAGTCCTGTGAATATGCAAACGCTATTTTCAATAAAAATATAACAACACACCGTTTGTATGACATTACTTTAAGCAGACACTGTTTATTCTTGCTATTTAGATGACAAGATGAGCGTTTCTATTCCATTTATGCAGAAATGTAAGAAATCGCAAAACGTTCACTTCCACTTTCCTTGTCTTGAAAGGCGCTTATCAATCAAATGTATTATTATTATTATTATAGTGCAAACCCAATTCCAATGAGGTTGGGACATTGGAATTATGAAGAAAAAAAACTTTGCCCTCATATTCAATTTTTGGGGAAAGAGTCTGGAAATGAAAACAGAATACAATGATTTGCAAGTCATGCTCAACCCGTATTCAATTTGATACACTCAGTTTAAAATATTCATGCTCCACAAAAAAAAATGGTCTAATTCCTTCACAGTATTCAATTCCTCTTTTTTTTATGAGCTGGAAACACAAATGATATAAGAATTAACAAAAAAAAAAGACTTTCAATAGTTTAAATTGTGGGCCCCGAATCTACAATCTCTGAATGTTAAACTTTTTTTTTAAATTATGGACATATTTAAACTTTTCCACAATACTCAAAATTTTTGGAAAGGGTCTGAATGTTAACTGTCACACAACGTCCCAACTTCATTGGAATTGGGTTTGTCGATACACAAGTGGGTTTCTGACATATTTCCAATTCTGCACAACAGACGGTAAATTGCTAAAACAGCGCTCTTATCAAAAGTAATTCATTTGAACGCACCCGACGGAGTTAATACTTTGAGTCAACTGAAGTTCACGGTTGGTTCAATGTCAACAGAACCTTTCACTTGCATCGGTTCAGAATTGTATTAAATAACATCACTTCACCGTGTTCATTAGCACTAAACTGATGAAGGATGAAGTCTATGGCAACTTAATGTTTATTTTCCGTACGGCAGGGTTCTGCTGCTACCTGACACTGAGCCAACATCACCAACTACTTAGCGAGGATGTAACAACGGTTGGTCAATTAAGCTACGAGTGCTAAGACCATGTCCTTAAATCGTTGTAAGAAATTTTACACGAGATATATATTGACTTGTTAGTCTACATTTCTTGTGATAGCACACAAAGTAGCGCTGTTAGCGTTAGCAATTAGCTCGCTCCCTTACGTGATACTGACCGTTCTATAAGACTTAAGTCCTTGGGGAGAAAGAGCAGCAAAATAATGTTTTAAGAAACCGAGACATTGAATCGCAACCCATCCATGTGCCATTAATTTCCTCTTACCTTGATTTGCTGTGCAATCAAAAAGGACGCTCCACAGCTAACGCTACTTGGGCCTGATTTAGCCGTAAGTTGAGAGTGCAAAAAAAAGACAATTTCTCTTGACTAAACAATGTTTTATAATTCCTCTGCCCCTCGAAACATTTTGGAGACGGTACTCGAACCCGCGTTTGACTCCGGATTACAAGGTTGCATCCATGCCTTACTTATGTTTTGGTTCGTGTCAGTACTTTGCTACTATGTAGCTTTCCGGCGCGCACTGAGTCTCGTAGCTAAACGGATACTGCGGGTCGACCGCCGTGACGTCAGGAGGACAAGCCCCATTATCGCAATCAGAATATTCAGAGCTTGGCACAAATTTCCTGGAAACGAGCACAGAAAATGTATCTTAAATTGTTGTTTTAATAAATTAGAGTGAACCATGGCGCACATTACATTTAAATCTGAGGAGAGAATTGTGGGGTTATGATGAATTATTCAAATTTGTATCTATTATTTGGGAATATGTCCTGAAATCATTCTGAGTCTTGCCAGAGTTAAGATGGCAAAAGAACGAATTTGTATGCACTTTCCACATTAGTTTTTTAATGTATTGTATGGATCTGCCTGATCAGTCCTAGTACAGTACCGGTACTACCATTAAAATCTGATGAGGAATCGGATGCACACCTTGTCGATCATAAACAATCAAAGGGTCAACCTTTCCCAATAAATAAATAGTCACCATCATACAGCATTGTGTTATGTTATCAGTGCGATGGTAAATATATTAGGAAGACATTACAAGTATAACATTATATATATTCTCTTGCATTATTGTTATATAAAAACTTCTGTAAAGCGCTTTGTTACAGCTCCAACTGTTGTGAAAGCGCTATATAAATAAATATGTATAGTGTATGTGTGTGTGTGCACGCATAGATTCAACATCTTTAGTCCAAGCCTGCACCGTTGACAATATGCTCTTGAGAGCCAAGTAACCCTTCAGGTAACTCATTATCTAATACATGTTATGAAATGAATAAGAAAAGTATTAATACAAATGTACTCATTCTAACTTGGGTCTGTGTTAAAAAATAATAATCTTGGGTCAGCTGCTTGCTTGGACAAAAAAAAATCATATTAAATGAAGAACATAAAACACACAAAAAAACATTTTTTAATCTCAAAATAAAAGTTCAAACAACAGAATCTTGTTACCCCCAAACCCAATTTATTCTGCAAGAAAGGGGAGAATCACAGATCACATTGTCTTGCCTGTAACACCATAGACAGAAACGTTTAGTGTATATTATCAATATGTACACAAACACTACGGGTCAAAATGCTAATCTCTGAACTTTCACAAATACTGGAAAATAACACAAGACAACTGCTTAAATAAGTAGACATTTTTGAAACCTGAAGAATAACAGAGCTGTGCCTTCTGAGTGAATGCTTTACACCTCAGGCAATCGGCATAGAAATATCTGTTTTAGCATCAAGTGTCGAACTCAAAGCCAGGGGGCAAGTCCCAGCCCAACACACCATTTTATGTGGCTCACTAAAGCCAGTAAACTCCATGTTCCTTGGTCAATGTTTTTTTTTTCTTTTTGCTGTACAAAAATTGCATTCCCCATCACCACCACTTGAACCAGTTTTACAAGCATTTATTAAAACCAAATCCCTTTTTAAAAATAGTTTTGGAAATACATAGTATTTATCGTAAAATATTAGCTTGCCACTATTTTACATTACTGATGATCTTCAAGGGCGGCCCGGTGGTCGAGTGGTTAGTGCATCGACCTCACAGTGCAGAGGTTCAATTCCAGCTCCGGCCTCCCTGTGTGGAGTTTGCATGTTCTCCCCCTGCCTGCATGGGTTTTCTCCGGGTACTCCGGTTTTCTCCCACATTCCAAAAACATGCACGGCAGGCTGTGAGGCCACGACCCTTGTGAGGATGAAGCGGATTGGAAAATGGATGGATGATGATGATCTTCAGATCAACTAGTTAAACACATCCATTCAATTTCTTTGGCTTTCATGGTCAGAACGACCGTCTGACAGAAACCCTGAACTACCACGTGGCACATGAAAAAATGGCTTTGACAAACATCACATTTTCAAGGAGCATGCTGCTTAAACAATTCTCCTTTGTGGCATTAATAACTATCAGCGTGAGTAAAAGCTCAAATTACCTTTCCTTATCAATCTTAATTTGCTAAGAAAGTAAAACTGACAGAAAGAGCAGTTATAAAAATGTTAAGATATACAGTATTCATCAAATAACAATGTCCCCATTGTCGACATCTACCAGATGTGGAATACAACACTATATTGGTATTAAAAAGACAAGGAAAACATTTGAGAATATAAAACACCTCAACAGTGTCATAGGGGGTACAGATGTGGGTATCGCGGCTTAATGTTGTGTTTGTTAAAAAGGTGTTAGGTACAGTATCAGGAAGAGTCTTGGGCTACTGTGTTCATTTGATTTCCCTCATTCGATGCAGAATGATAGCGCAGGTGTCCAGTTCCAAAAAGAGAAGGTAAAAACCTGAGTTTGGAGATGGGAATGTTTGGTACAGTTGGCCAAGAACACTGTATATTCCCATCACATGTAGCTGGGTATTGATGAGGACAATGCAATGAATTATGAAAATATTCAAATGGAGCAATCATGGGGTAGTAAACACTAACAGTAGGTGTGTGAGAGTGGGAGCGAGGGTCGGGTTTGGAATGGGGGATGTAACGACTCCCAAAGGATTTTCTTTCAGATTTGACTAAATGACATACAAAGTGTTGTGCACAAATGGTGTGTACACACTTTTGTTGCAATTCGGATACCCTGGTATGGTCACGGATATAACTTGAAACAATTGTGCCGAAAACAAAGCAGGCATTGCTTTATTTTTATGGTCATATGGAATTTAAAAAAAAACCCAAAACTGCCAAGGAAACCTGGGCATGCTACTCGAAAGCAAACTCCTTCAGCATGGTCTGGTTTGAAGGGTGCCTTCTCCAGGCTGCCTGTCTCTGCACGTTTCACAGATGCTCAACAGGATTCAGATCAGAGCTTTAACAACAGTCCAAATTTGCATCCGTGGCTATTCTTGGGTGTTTTTGGCAGCGAGTTTTGGGTGGATGAGCTGACTCGCCAAAAAGCTCTAGTTTAGTTTCCCCATTTGTCCAAAAGACATTCTCCCAGAAGGTCTCGGATTTGTCAGTAGATATTTTGACAAGCGGCCCGGTAGTCCAGTGGTTAGCACGTTGACTTCACAGTGCTGAGGTACCGGGTTCAATTCCAGCTCCGGCCTCCCTGTGTGGAGTTTGAATGTTCTCCCCGGGCTTGCGTGGGTTTTCTCCGGGTGCTCCGGTTTCCTCCCACATTCCAAAAACATGCATGGCAGGCCGATTGAACACTCCAAATTGTCCCTAGGTATGAGTGTGAGCGTGGATGGTTGTTCGTCTCTGTGTGCCCTGCGATTGGCTGGCAACCAATTCAGGGTGTCCCCCGCCTACTGCCCGAAGACAGCTAGGATAGGCTCCAGCACCCCCCGCGATCCTAGTGAGGATCAAGCGGTTCGGATAATGGATGGATATTTTGACAAATTTTCTATTTCAATGACCATTGTGGATTTTTCTTTCTGTAAAAGGGTACCAAGAATTCTGCCTGTGCGCATTTTAAAAATTGAATAATCACTATTGCATTTGCTGCATTCTTCACATTGGTAAGCTAGTCAAGCCTTTTATATCACATTTGTGTATTTGTTAAAGATAAAAGTTGGAACAGGCAAATTCCTCTTCTTCTGCTACACAGGAAACATCACTCCAGAACTGTTTTCTGTGATGAAGGACAGGAAGGTATTCAAAATTAATATCCAAATTGCATCAACTTTAGTTCAATTTTGAATTCGAATTACATCATGGGCACAACGTAGAAAGTATCCTATTCTTTCATGGTAGAAACATTTTGAAGTGCAGTACCTTTGATGAATTTACTGCATTTGGATCCTGAGAAGATGTCGTTTATCCTGTGTAGCAGAATGTGAAAATCAATATTTGTTTCCATTAACCTCAATCAGACCAAATGTGCAAGTGTCACACAGGTACCAAATTACTGGCGCACACATCATCATTACAGCAACTAGAGTAGAAAGCTTAATCAGAGTGGCTGATACTCCCTCTGTAGCTATAAAAGCTTCTCATCACTAGTCAGATATGTGGGATTTGAATTTTTCTGACCAGTGATCCAGACGAGCCTTCAGGAGGTCAAACAACAACGCTGAATAAGGTAATCATTCACATGAGTTAATGGCAGAAGTTTTCAACTGGGTTAAGGTCGGAACTCTGTCGACCTTCCATTGCGCACTGCGGTGCAGCCAAATCCTCATGTAACTGATGATGGTGCTCTCCTTGACATTAACCTCAATGCTAGACACGTGCAATAGAATAAAAAGTCCCGGGAGTTGAAATATTAAAAGTCAAGATGAAATAGGAGGCCATGTCAAATCCCTTTAAGTGCTTGAATACTTTTGATCGTTTATCGTATTGAATAGGACATTGACATGCTGCCCGACAAAATCATAACTGCCATTTTCCGAAAAAAATTTAAACATACTGCATTGTATCTTAATCTGAGTGATCAATGCAATACAAAATGTTGTACCTCATCTTCTGGTGCTGGGATGATTCTTCCATTCATTGGTACCACTCCGAGCACTTTGGCAGACTTTTCTGCCGTAACTGTTCCTTCCAAAACCACAACTACGTACTCTCGCTTGGGATCTTTTTCTCGAGCCTCCCCCAGAGATGATGATGCTTCTTCCACCATCGAGGTAACCAAGTCAACATTTGGTTCTTCTCCTGGAGGAACCCCTGCCACTGCTGTTTCATCTTTAAGTGGCAACGTCGTCTCCTCAACTAGCGGTGACCCCTGTAATATTGTGGGGGGTGCCTGGACCACTGATGTCATCTCTTCAATTACTGGGGGAGAATCCACAGGTGGCAAAGCTTCTTCCACCACTAGTGCAACCTCGACAATGTTTGGGTCCTCTTCAACCACTTGGGCAGAGACAATTGGGGACGGGACATTTTCAGTTGCTGGGAAACACGCAACAGGTGCCATGGCCTCTTCAGCCACTGGTATATCCTCCACCAGTATTGGATCCTCCTCAAGAGCCTGAGTCATTAAGACAAGAGTTGGGGTCTTTTCAACCACCGGTGCAGCATCCACAAACACAGACGCCTCCTCAGCTGAGACAGGAGTGAGCACTTCCTCAAGCACCACTGACGACTCAGCTACTGCTGGTACAACCTCAACCGGTGCTGAAGACTCTTCAACTGCCAACGTGAAGTCCTGTGGTGTTATGGACCCCTCAGCTGCTTGTGCGACTTGCAAACGTATTGGAGCCTCCGTCACTGCTGGCGCAAGCTCAAACAGTTGTGGAGCCTCCGGAGGTGGCAGCATGTTCTCGACCAATGATGAATGCTCTCCCGTGGTTTGGAACTGCTCTACCACTGGTACAGCCTCTATTTGTGCCATGGTTTTTTCGACTGCCAATACAGCCTCTACCGGTGATGGGGCTGCCTCCTTATTCAGCATTGCTGGTTTTGTCTCAACGAATTCCATTACTTCTGGGGGCAGAGGTACATCATTGTCTGCTGCTTCATCAACAATTCCAGCAAATATCGTTTCTTCCTCTACTTGATCTGTCAGCACCACTGCAAAATAAAATCCAGCCATCTCGCCGTCAATGATGCTCAAGTTTTACATTGCTGCATTCAGCTCATACAACACGATATTGTTAGCGAAGGGGAGCAAACATCAAATGAATATTAATTGGTCGCTGAAACCTTCAATGTACCTAACGTTTAACTTTGCATTCTAAATTTTGACCATAGCTACCTCTGACACAATACCATCATAAAAACATCCATTTGGACAAATTAAAGACAGAAGTAATCCTTAATGGGATAGCAGCTTTATTTCATGGCTCTATCACTTATAGATAACTGTTCACAGTGCTCATGGTGCAGCTTATTTGCAAAAAATAAATATGATCACATTTTGAATAATTATAAATTGCAGACAACACTGAGATTTAATTTATAAAAAAATAGTTGCACTAATTACATTAAATGTAATGGCAAGTAAATAAACTCATGTTTGATGAATAAAACACGATTGATTAAAAAAATATGAGTACATGAATACTGTACCTACAAATTAAATCACAAAATAATATTTAATTCAGTAAACAGATTACCGGTAACTGAATATCTTTGTATGTCATTTATCTTGCAAAGTCAAAGTAGGCCAATGTTTGCATTTCGTGTGATCACATTTATTTCACTCACAACTGCAGCAAAGCTTACCCCCTCCAGCTTTATGGCATGCAATATGTAGGATTTCAAACCATTAGTGCTCATTATCATTCGACGTTATCACTTTACAAAATCAGAATTTTTACTCCATCGAGGACAAACGATTCACAGATTAAACCCACTTCAATAAATACAAGACACATATAACGGTGCATCCAGAATGTATTCACAGCACTTCACTTAGACCACATAATCCCGGTAAAGTGAATTTACAAATTTGTTCCTAAATAAATTAGAAATAATGAATTTGATTTGAAGGTTTCATTTGAACGTGAAAAAGTAAAACAGCAAGCATCGGGCAAAAATAGAATCGGAGCACGTAACACCACTTTTTCTATGCTCAAAAAGGAGTGGGAAGATGTCTAGACTTGTGTAGACACGTTTGAAGATAATTGCTGAAAACATGCAACGATGAACTATTACTCAAGTTGTGGAGATATAGTGGCAATCTATTTCTCACCATTTCAATGTTCCTGATTGTTTTTTACGGCCGACACACTTTGATGTCTGGCATGAGTCACCCATTTAGTATCTTTAGTGGAATCAGCAGTGATTCAGCACAACTGCGACATGCCATTTGTTAGCTACTTACCCGCTTGGGTTACGGCAAGAGATGAGTGACAACCACACTTTGCAAAAATATTGCCGACAAACACATTCAGCCCCAACCCCATCACCAACAAAGACGAGGTGCCGCTCACTTTCGACATTCCAGTGAACCACAGTGTAGAGAAGTGGAGCAGCACGGTAGTGATACAGACAACAGTGCATGTGAAGTGGGCTTTTACTGTTGTGCCTGGTTGCCATGGTAATGGACAGAAACGGGCAAAGTGAAGTGGCGAGCGGCGTGGGAGCGATGGCGAACACAGCTTTACCAAGACTGGGAGTTACGCCACAATTTGTGAATGGATTCGGATGCTTGGGCTTACAAGTGTGCTTGCACTGTTCAAGCTTGCAAGTGTTCATTTCGGACACTGAAGATTAGGACTTTGATGGATTTGAGGATGAGTTCATTGTTCAATACTTCAGTAAAGTACAGTGAAGCTCCTGTACAACGAAATCATGTTTGCAGCAAGAAATTTTTCACAACAGGGGGTTTTTCACTGGAGCAAATTTGATCTCAGATGTAAACACACACACACGCACGCACGCACGCGCGCACACACACACACACACACACACACACAAACGTATGTGTACACGCGCACACAAATGTATGTGTACTCTATTTTTATTCCAATAGTGCATAAATATAAGCATATATTTATTTGACACTTCATGTAGTCAGTGTAGAAAGAAATAAAGGGAAAGAAATTGCAAAATTTATGATCAGCATTCACTTACATCATCTTTATCGTCTTGGATAATGTCTTTTATTTTGTTTCCTCCGTCTTTCATTTTGATCACTTTTACCCTCTCTTCTAGCGTCAGAGCTCTTCTTGTCTTAGCTGCTTGACATCCAAAGGTCCATTTTGTAGCCATTTTAGCAATGCAACGTTCTTGTTGCTTCTGAAACTAACAATAACAAATGCTTCCTGGACTACTGCGCATGTGTAAACCAGTGTGGTGGTTGCTGTAGCCGTTTCCGAACGAAGCAGTAGAGGTCGCTGTTGGATTAAACTACGTTGTAGTGAATCACGTCGAGAGGCAAGAGCAGAGAAAAAGATTTCGTATAACGCAACAGGAGTTTTTTGTATGGGGGCAGGAAAGTGGGAATAGTGTTAATGCATGAAGATTTTTTCACACTAGGGGGTATTTTCGCTCATGTACGTTTCGTTGTAGAGGAGTTTCACTGTACAACCAAACTCAGTTCTCCCCCCCTACCTTTAAAAAAAAAATACTTTAGCGTGCATGCATGCTAATGTATTTTTTAAGCTAGCGTACGTTTTACCATGCATCTTATGTACGTGTTAAATACAGAAATAGTACCCGAAACTAAAATACATAACTTTTTGCATGCATAGCCTTTTAATACGGCGCGCCGTATGATCGTGAAAATACGATAAGAGAAAATGAAAAGTGAAGTGCTGTGAATACTCTCCGGATGTATTTGTATTTTTTCAGAACAATACAACCTTTTAGCAGCAATTAACCCTAATTTAGACTGACTCCGTGTGAATGTGCGTCACCTTTGCGAATGTGAAGAGACCTCAGGCCTCAGAGGTAGCTGTGGCCTCCTGATGAGAGGAAGTCATACCATTGCTTTTGGGGTCCTCCGCAGCAACTTGTTCCGCGACGTCATGGGCAGCCTCCTCAACAACTTCGGCCACTTGGACTACTTCATCTGCGATGACCTCCACTTGCTGTGCAGCTGCTGCAACCTCTTCTGCAATCTCAGCAACACCTTCAGCACCCTCAACGACAATTTCCGCAACTTCTTCCACAACAGTCTCTGACTCGTCAGCAGCTGCGACTTCACTGGCTTCTTCTACTTGTTCCTCTTCATCCCCTACAACACAAAAGCAAGGCTATTATACTTGGTAGAATACTCATTTGACTGCTGAACACATTTCTAGCGTATCACATGGATTATGTATGCACACTGCACCCTATCTGCGAAAGAGCCTCACTGAAAGAAAGGTGGTGGCTAGTTTAATCCATGAATCTGGACATGCAGGTTTCAATAACTGCCTGTAAAAAATGAATAAAGCTAATTACATGCTGAATACTGTTTTAAAAACAAATATGATAGACATTTGGAGCGTAAAAAAAAATAATTTGGGGGGGGGGTTGATTCCATCCAACTTTTCATGTCCTGTCAATATTGAATAATTGAAGGGACACCAGCCCTTACTTACTGTCACCGGTGGCTCTAAAAGGTTTTACCAGGTGTGGCAGGAGGTTCAGTTGGGGGGGCAGAGGTTATACACCCCCCCCCCTCTGCCTCCCAACACCCACACGCCCGACTGCGTGCAGGTGCGTGCGCACATGTGCACGCGTATACCCGCACATACACACACACACACACACACACACACACACACACACACACACACACACACACACACACACACACACACACACACACACACACACACACACACACACACACACACACACACACGATGAAGATGCCCTTGCCAACCTGTCAAAACGCCTATGCTTACACTAAATATAAATCAGTTAGGGAATAATATCGAGGACAATCAGATTCGGAAAAATGGATTGAAACTTATAACGTTTGTCAATTTTGGATGGCACAGCCAAATGTGAAGGCATGATATTTGTTTTAAAGTTAAATTTAACACGAACAAAACAATGGTTTGACCTGAAATTGAGGAAAACTGTAATTTTCTTTCTTCAATAAAATGACTATAGTTGCATGCTATCGTAAATAAATAGTGTGTCATACGTGCGGGAATGTCCATCTGAAACAATGAAAAGTTGAGTGAAAGAGCAACACCCAGTGAGCTTAAGTTTGTTTGGATCAATTTCCCCAAACCCAAAATACTTTCCAAATGTAAGCATAACTTCCATGAAAACAGATTCCAAAATAACAAGCATCACATGCAAACAGAAGGGAGACAAGGCAGGGAAGGAAAAGAAAAGGAAACTATTGTGGATGGTAAATTAGATGACAAAGGGGAGTAGGTGAATCTCGTTTCTTACCATCCAATTACCAAGCTATCAGGATCTCTGAAAGTGATTTAGGTTAGTGAGGAGAACATTGCACAGCAGCGCAGGTATGATGCTAAGTGAAAATCCCTCTAACACATAATCATGAATGCAAAAGACAAAACTGTGCTCCAGAAACCAATCAACTCTATGAAGCACAAAATAAATTACTAATGTCTCCTGAAATCATATTGACGACAAACAACCCCAATTAGTGTTTTTTGTTTTATCATCCATCCATTTTCGGATCCGCTTTATCCTCACATTGGGGGGGTGCTGGAACCTATCCCAGCCGTCTCCGGGCAGTCGGCGGGGGACACCCTGAATCGGTGGCCAGCCAATCGCAGGGCACACAGAGACGAACAACCATCCGCACTCACACTCACACCTAGGGACAATTTAGAGTGCTCAATCAGCCTGCCATGCATGTCTTTGGAATGTGGGAGGAACCCAGAGTACCCGGGGGAGCCTTTTCAGTAGTAGGCGGGGGACACCCTGAACCAGTTGCCAGCCAATCGCAGGGCACACAGAGACAAACAACCATCTGCGCTCGCACTCACACCTAGTGGCAATTTATAGTGTTCAATCAGCCTGCCATGCATTTTTTGGAATGTGGTTGGAACCCAGAGTACCCGGAGAAAACCCATCCAGGCCCGGGGAGAACATGCAAACTCCACACAGGAAGGCCGGAGCCAGGATTTGTTTTATCATAAAAATCCAAATTGCAATTTCCATATGTTTTTCCTCTTCAATTATAGAAAGCGCAAAGGAGAATGAAAATATTTAAAACTAGTTCTGCCTTCATTCTACGTTTCCTATTTGGGATTTGCTTCCCCCCCCTTCTGATAACAAAAAATCTTTGAAACAACTTACTCAACTGCGACAAAACTAACAATCTTCAATATATTAACATTTTAAATGTTCAACAATTTAACATACGTAAGAATGCATGGGTCGGATGGTCCATACATCTATTTTCAGTAACGCTACACCCCTTTCAGCTCTCAGTCTTTTCCTAAGAGAGTTTTTCCGGTTGTATAGGTGAAGCAAGATGACCATCGAAAAAATATGCCGCTTAGAAGAACACTCTTTGGGCAGGTGCCTGTGAATCCTCTCATTCATCCAGGCCATGGTATTCTCGGAGCAGGGAATCAGACAAATTTACTTCACTAAAGAGCGAAAGCCGGGGTGTCCAAGGGACCGCTTGGGGACAATTTTCAGCATACAGAGGTCTAAAATTACAATTTGACACAGGCAACATCATTTGCCTGAATTGCACTACTAACTTTCTACATTAGTTGGCAAGACAGGCGATAAGAAGAATTCTAGAGACTGCTGCATTGGTGTACAGCAGGGGTGCCCATTATGTCGATCCTGATCTACCGGTAGATCTAAGACAGGTCCCAAGTAGATCCGAGGAGTGTCGAGGAGAAAAAAACAAACAACTATTAGTGTGTCTTTGTACATGTAAGTAAAATATTTTTTGTGTTAATGTACGCTGCACCCTAATCATCCTATCAGTCTCATTTTCACCCAAAAAAAAAAAAATCAGGTAAATCTTGAATTTACGGTGGCGCATGATTACGTCACCGGAAGTTGTTAGCGCTCAGCAGTCTGCAATTGCAGCTCGTGATCAGAGCTGTTGCGCTCTATCTTTTATCGTCATTATTCTCATTCAGAGTTTGATTCGTGTACAATTCACCGAGGGCACGGGCAAAGAATAGGAATCTAGGAGGGGCCCAGGGAAGCACTTAAAAACGATACATGTGAACTACGACAGTTAACAGGCTGCAAAGTGCATCGCATGCCTCAGTTTCAGGCTGTTTGGACAACATTTTTTTCCTGGTAGTCAGGAGGATATATATATATATATATATATATATATATATATATATATATATATATATATATATATATATATAGAGCTGTCAAACGATTAAAATATTTAATCTAATTAAAAACTCATCTGTCATAATTAACTCAAATTAACTAAAAATTAATCATGATTACTCACGCATTTTTATCGTTTCTGAATTTCCTTTTATATTTTTGTCCTATTTTCCCCATTTTAATGCTCTCATCAACATGGAATCATGAATCAGTTTTCTATGTCCAAAATGCAAATATTTACTGAAATAACAATTTCGATTTTCAATTTTACATGAACATTTTTCACGTGGAGCAGTTATTCACACATAATCTCTCACACAATATTACTGTCCATCAACAACAGTGAAAAAAATATTTTGTCACACAACAGCTGCTTGAACAGCTCTTTTTATGGAATCAAAACAGCGCAATATAACATTATAAAGTGCACATCTAAGGTAAACTAGTACTCGTAATGGAGGCTCTCGCTGGCAATCCGTAAGTGGATTGTTTAGTTAATTCCGTTTTTCACGGCCCCCTGAATAAGGATTGTCGGTCAGCATGGAAGGATCTCTCGTTCTGTACTTTTTTGATCATTTATTGGAGCACTTTGCAGCAGAAGTAGTAGTAGTTGTAACAGAAGTATCAGAAGCAGGTAATAACCTAAATTACACATACATGCAGTAAAACATTAATATATCTATCTTTCTGCATCACAATGTAAATATGTATATAATTGACATTATTTAATACCTTTATTTAACAATACGTTTAATAAATAATTTAATCAACCCTGATTCACTATGTATCAATATCGTCATCATTATTCATTGTTTTAAACGTAAGAAAGCATACAACACAAACATATCAAGTCGAATCGAACAAAAGAACTACAAGTCCCAAAGGTCCAACCCGGAAGTGGAGCGCCGGCATTATTTACCCCAGCTGCAACGCTAATGTACGCTGCACCCTAATCATCCTATCAGTCTCATTTTCACCCAAAAAAAAAAAAAATCAGGTAAATCTTGAATTTACGGTGGCGCATGATTACGTCACCGGAAGTTGTTAGCGCTCAGCAATTGCAGCTCGTGATCAGAGCTGTTGCGCTCTATCTTTTATCGTCATTATTCTCATTCAGAGTTTGATTCGTGTACAATTCACCGAGGGCACGGGCAAAGAATAGGAATCTAGGAGGGGCCCAGGGAAGCACTTAAAAACGATACATGTGAACTACGACAGTTAACAGGCTGCAAAGTGCATCGCAAGCCTCAGTTTCAGGCTGTTTGGACAACATTTTTTTTCCTGGTAGTCAGGAGGATATATATATATATATATATATATATATATATATATATATATATATATATATATACAATATCAGCTCCTGGTTGACAGAACAGTCGCACAAGACTGCAGGTCCCGACATACCAACCTGTGCACAGCCTGGATTGATTACAAGAAAGCCTACGACTCGATGCCACATACATGGATCACTGAATGCTTGGAGTTGTATAAGGTGAACAGGACCATAAGAACCTTCGTTGCGAACTCGATGAGGATGTGGAAAACCACACTTGAAGCCAATGGCAAGCCACTTACCCAAGTGTCCATCAAATGTGGCATATACCAAGGTGATGCACTCTCCCCACTGCTGTTCTGCATAGGACTGAACCCCCTAAGCCAAGTAATCACCAAGACAGGCTACGGATACCGCCTCAAAATTGTCGGTATCCGTAACAGCTATGCCCTGCCAGGGATCAGATACCCTGCAGGAATAATCAGGTGGCCAAAGAAAGAGATTCAGACCACGGATGTTAAGACCCGAAAGCTCCTAACCATGCATGGAGGGTTCCATCCCAAATCCAGCACCCTGAGACTGTACGCAAGCCTAAACGAAGGAGGCCGGGGACTAGTGAGTGTGAGAGCCACTGTCCAGGATGAAACATTCAAGCTCCATGAATACATCAAGGAGAAGGCTCCAACAGATGACATACTCAGAGAATGTCTCAAACAATGGGGAACAGAGGATGAGATGCTGGAAGAGGGACCATCATGGGAGGACAAGCCCCAACACAGGATGTACCACCGGACCATAACTGAAGTGGCTGATCTCAAGAAGTCCTATGAAGGACAGCACAGAGGCACTCATCCTGGCTGCTCAGGAACAGGCCCTGAGCACCAGAGCCATTGAGGCCCAGATATACCACATCAGACAAAACCCAAGGTGTAGGTTGTGCAAAGAGGCACCCGAGACGATCCAACACATAACGGCAGGGTGTAAGATGCTGGCAGGGAAAGACTACATGGAACGCCATAACCAGGTGGCTGGCATAGTCGACCGAAACATCTGTGCCGAGTATGGACTGGAAACCCCAAGGTCAAAATGGGAAACACCTCCCAAGGTGGTGGAGAATGACCAGCGAAGATCCTGTGGGACTTCCAGATCCAGACTGACAAGATGGTAATGGCGAACCAACCGGATATTGTGATCATAGATAAAGGGCAGAAGAAAGCCGTTGTAGTGGATGTAGCGGTCCACAGTGATGGAAACATCAGAAAGAAGGAACACGAGAAACTCGAGAAATACCAAGGGCTCAGAGAGGAGCTGGAGAGAGCCTGGAAGGTAAAGGTGACAGTCGTGCCTGTGGTGGTCGGAGCACTCGGGGCAGTGACCTCCAAACTAGATGAATGGTTGCAACAGATCCCGGGAACAACATCGGACATCTCAGTCCAGAAATGTGCACACGTGCACCCTTTGTGGCTTCCGTTCTCGCCGAAATTTCGAAATCTCCGAGATATGGCGAGGCCATGAGAATGCGAGGCGAGGGTTTTACTGTTGTGGTGATGCCACTCGAGCAAGCGCGCCTCAGTAGTAGATGCCCAACTCGGGAACGACCTCCAAGCGGTGTTGGGCGTGCCTTCGGGCTTCGAACAGTTCCCAGTCAACGGCCGACCGGGGTTGGCGGTCGCTCAACAACAACAACAGCAGTAGATAGATAGTCCGCTGCTCTCTGCTCTACGTGCGTCAGCGCAAACAGGTACGCAAGCGCGTGTTTTGATTACAACCAATCAGCGCCGACGCAACTGACGTCACACACGACAACAGCTAAGCTAAGCTAAGCTAGCCAAGACGACACTCAAAGTCGGACGGACACGTTTTTCTGCCAATCTGTGTTTCCCTTTTTGTCCAAATATATTTTTTACAACAACTGTCTTGTCCACGGCGTCTTTTATTCGTTCCACTGGGATTTAGCAACTGTGTTTATAAAGAGACGAAAATCTCTTTACTGTTACTAGTGTTAGTTCCTCAACATGGCTACGCTCGTGAAAGCAAAACAACAAACTCAAACGCGTGTTCGTTCAATGTTGTCAACTAATATCCGGATTACTTTTAGGCAATTTTTCCTTAATTCTCCGGAGAAATTTTCATTAAAATTAAAAATTCCGGAATTACGAGAAAATCCAGAGGACTTTCATCTCTGCCAAAGACAGCTGGTATAGGCTCCAGCACCCCCCGCGACCCTTGTGAAATTTGTATCAGTGGCGGATGCTGGTCTGTCAAGGAGGGGAAGCTCAATTTCAGCCTACATCATAAAATGTGTCCGTTAATTTATACGTGAATTCTACTCTACGTTCCTTTTCAAAAAAATGAAAAGGATGCCTTCACCATCAGATCGGTGATTGGCTCATTTCGCTGTCAATCAAAAATAGATTAATCCTCAGACAGATCATCCAATTATCATGTAGAAAAGCTGAGCTTCCGGGCCAGCCTATAAACGACCACTGTCCATAGACTGCCAGAGACGCTCAGCGTCCAATGGGCGGGACAAAACCAGCATTTATCCAATGACTCGTCTCGTTTCAATGCATTGGGACAACCTAGACTGAACTCTCTAGACGCCCAGCGTCCGCGCGGTCGACGCTCAGCGTGCACACAGTTTAAAGCACAGCGAAGCTGAGGGAATGAATGAGAAGAGAGTCGCGTCGTAACCAGTAATAAGAAGCTGATTCGGAACAAAAGTTGAGCGCGTTGTAGTGCATATTTAGTCAATGACATGTACTCACAATTGTACGTACACACATATTTTTGATCACTTACTTTTTGACATTTAAAGGAAGTTGAGCTTCTCTTGCAGTCTTCGAGAAATCGCCTCTGCATTGTATACATAGTTCAGTATTGTATAGTAACTGTAAAAAAATAAAGCTGACTATCAAGTACCAAGTACAGTACAACTTTATTGTCAAATGTGCTGTATGTTTCACATACAAATGTGCTGTTTCACATACAGCACATATGCAATTTATTCCCTCTCATTTTTTTGCTTTTTTTTTATTTTTATAAATCCTACTTCACGAATTTCACTTATCACGAGTTCTTTTTGGAACGTCACCCCGGTGATAAACGAGGGATTACTGTAGTTCATTCTGATCATTCTGCCAGTGCAACCTTATTGTTATTTATTTATTTTCAAGGGGCGGGGGGGGGCAGCATGAAAAGTGTGGGTGCACAAACATTTCCTTGATGTGGCTCCTTGAATACTACTTGCAACATTCATAACAATACAGCAATAATAATGATACCGTCATCATAATAATAATAAGAAGAAGAAGAAGAAACAGAACAGTCTTGATTTATAGAGGGCTTTTTAGATTTGCTGAAACCTCAACAACCTAGTTAAAGCATTTCTATTTCGAACATAATGATGAATAAAGTTAATTTGAGTTGCAAATGGCACTAATTGCAATTGTTTTCTCCATTTTCTGCTAAAATGCAATCTATTCATTTTCGATACCACTTTTCCTTTTTACCACTGGACCATAATCCATCTGACTTCAGGCAAAAGGCGGTGAATACCCTGGACTGGTCGTAAGCTAACCGCGTGATAAATATAGACAAACAAGCATTCACATTAACACCTAACGACAATTTAGAGACTTTGATGAACTAAAATGCTTGTTTTTAGAATGTGGGTGAATGCCAGAGTACCTGCAGACACACCACTATTGTTAAGAAAAAAAAATGTAAATGACAAAAATGGTCATCGTTGTTTTTAAAAGGCCGGCGGCAATATGCAAACACTACACAGAAAGAGTTGGGATACTGGGCTTTGAATGACCTCGCGCCACCTTATCTCTCTGAGCTCATTCGTCCCTACGCACCTGCCTGGCGCCTCAGGTCTGTGGACCAGACATTATTAGAAGTGCCAAGAACTAAACGGAAGCTCAGAGGGGCTCGAGCCGTTGCTGGTCCCTCTCTCTGGAATGACCTCCCACTGAACATTCGGCAAGCCCACTTGCTGCCCATCTTTAAAACCCACCTCAAAACTCACTTGTATTCTTTGGCATTTGACTCAGTATGACTCATGACTGATTTGATTTTAGTTTTACTGTTTGGTGCCCACTACCATCCTTGTTACCGATTATTGCTTTATTGTTGTATTTATGTTAGTTGCTCCATGTACAGCACTTTGTATGCAGCAATGGCTGTTTGAAAGTGCTCTATAAATACAGTTGAGTTGGGCTTGTACTACTTCCTTATTGCCCTACTCAAATGGCAGATAAATGACAAAATTCCCAACAGGTGTTTAGTCCATAAATTGGCCAAAACATTTTCTGGTTCTTTGGAAGTAGTGTTAAATTAGTCATGCTGTTAACATTCTGACATGAGACCAAGACAACACCTACCAAATGAGCAACAGTAACTCGTCATTGTGAAGCTTCAAATAGCATGTCCTCAGAGCTAACATGGCCACTGCGTTTAGAGTGTCATCAGTAATACAGAGAGACTGGACGATCACAGAAAGACGAATGGTCGATTCATGGATCAAACACGTTAGTGCATTTTGACGTTCGGCTACTTTGAGAATTTCAAGATGTGCAAACTTGTCCTGAAACAATGGACAGTTGGACACAACAATTAGAGAAAGTACAATTTTGATCACCAGTAGAGGCATTTTAGGTTCATTTGATAATTTCATCCAAAAGCCCAAAATCCCTTACTTTTTGAGAGTAGTGCATAATTGCTGCGCATATCTTTTAAATTAATCCAAAAGTGACCAATGTCAATGCAGCCATTGCATCTTTCAGTTTTTCTTCGTGCCATTTGGACATCCCTAATTTAAACAACCCATTTTAGGGAGGTGCAAACTGGTGTTTATAACAATTGACAATGTTGTTCAAAGTGGCTACTTGTGATTCAAAGTCCATATATGGTCCTTTAAGATTCACCAACATTGCTTAAAACTGAAAAAAGTAATATCCGATGCGCTTGAGGATAGAGGGAAAGAGATTTCCTTTTCAGATCCAAAGAGTCCAGTTTAAGGTTGAATATCCGTAGACAGGCAGGAATAGACCTTAGCATTACCATTACACTGAAAAAGGTAAAGAAAAAACAGAATAGTTACAGGAGGTAGGACAAATAGTTCACTTTAAATAAACTCCTTAAATCTGAGTGAAACCACAAAGCTAATGAAAGAGTAATTGTGGGCTTAGTTCTGTCAAATCCTGATAGATGTGTTGAGGAAATGATGGCAATACTAAACGTTTTAAATACAGCACCGATAATGTACCAACAAAACACTTCAGTGGAAAAAAAAAACCCTGATATTAAATAGTGCAGGGGAAGGATCACACGGTAAGGTAAGCTTGGAGGGTAATCACAAGAGGAGGTTTCTTCAATAAACATATGATCAAAGATCTCATTCACAAGACAGGTAATGTGAAGGACGGCATTTCATTCCCACTGTTTAAAAGAAAAATATACAGAAAATATTACAGGGCTTGGACAAGACCCCAAATTTCTGTGAGACAAGATGCGAGCATTCACGTCAAGTTATCAAGCAATGTTTAATAAATGAACACGAATCATATTCAAACCAACTTACCATCTTCAACATCCTGGCCTGCAAACAACAGAGACAAAATGGTCATGCTATCATTAAGAAAAAGGCAAACATACAGATAGTGATCTACACCTTGTTTTTAATGAAATATTGAAAAACAAAAACCAGAGACTTTTCCTGGATTTAAGTACAGTATTAAAGAATCGACAAAAGTTATGGATTTTCTTTCCTACTGCAAAAGGTCCTGGACCAGTTCATTTGGTGGATTTTTGAAAGGTCTCCTAAAATAACCAAGGCCAGGCGACAGCAAGGAGAGTCACGAGTGCAAGTACAGTTTTACACATGACAAAATTATTGGTACCCCTTTGTTAATTAAAAAAAAAAAAAACCTTAAGGAAAGAACATGAAGATCAAAGATGTGCCAAAGCTATCATTTTATATTGCACAGGGCGTTGGCCTGGGCACAAAAACAGTGAATAAGTACAGACAGGCCAATTCACTTCCTGCCTAAGTCGCTGCCACAAACTAATTTCTAATTAGTCGATCTCACTGGCCTTTAACTCAGCTTGAGGGTTGACTTTTGCTGTTTAGTCTTCTGTGGTCTTTTTTTCCCCCATTTGTTTCTGGCTTTTTTATTGGATTTGTGTCCAGTACTTTGCTCAACCGTGTTGTTTTTAACCCTTTTGGGGGGACAGCGTTTATACTACAGTGAACAGCTTATGTTATCAGGTTACAGGGTGCATGAAAGTGCTCAATAAATAAAATGAAATTTGATTACAACACAGGACAGGTACCAAAAATTTTATTTTAAGAGATGCCTTCATGACCAGTAAATCGCGCATATTTGCGTAAACCAGGGGTGCCCATTACATCGATCACGATCGACCAGTAGATCAAGCACTGGTCCCCCAAGTTGATCTGAGGGGTGTGGAAGGGAAAAAAAAAAACATTTATGTCTCTGTGCATCTTAGTAATATAGTTTTTGTGTTAATGCACACTGCACCCTAATCTTTCAATCAGTCTCACTTTCACAAAAAGTATTTAAAAAAGAAATTCAAATAAAGCAGGTCATCTTTAACCTATGGTGACGTCACCGGAAGTTGTTAGTGCTCAGCAGTTGCAGATTGTGATCAGAGTTGTTGCGCTATTTCTTTTATCATTGTCATTATTCTCATTCACAGTTTGTTTTGTACAATTCACAGAGGGGACGGGCAAAGAATGGGAATCAGGAGGGCCGAGAGAAGCATTTTAAAACGGCACACATGAGCTACGATCGTTAACAGGCTGCCTAAGTGCGTCGCATGCCTCAGCATCAGGGTATTGCTCATCGTGGCGTGTGTGCGCATGCGTGCGTGCGTGGTAACGGGTCGATCGCGGCAGGTTGGTTGATCGAAAAGTAGATCTTCGGTCAAAAAGGTTTGCGCACCCCTGGCATAAACACTGTACAACTCATGGTGGGATACAAGTACTTACTCTTAGGAGGCCATGGTTTAGGCGTCCATTCTTTCTTGGGTCTAGCATTAATTTCAGAAATGCGATCATTGAATCTGGCACTGTCAGTGGACACAGTGTTGAAAGCCTGAGGAGAGAAATTTCACAATTTCTTAGAACAATAACAATTTTACAAGGTGTGGATTGTACTACCACAACATTAACACGGCTCAAGCATGGAGGGTTTCCGTTTACATTTAGAGCTGTCACATAGGAATCATCTTTATTTGCCACGTATATAAAAATATACAAGGAATTTGCCTGCACAGTTAACAACCAGACCAAGTAACATGAAAAATAACAATGACCAATCGACAATTCCAGCCTGTGCCCCACTCAATTGGATTGTGTAAAAAAATTATTGCATCCACATTAAAAAAAGCAGGAAGCTGGGGATGACAGTTAAAGCAAAAGACAGCACAAATGAAGAAAACAAAGGGGAGAGGATCAGAGCAGAAAGCGAACACCTCCGGTGATAGCCAAAGCAGAAAGTCAACATTTATTTATTTCTCTTTGCGATCTGGGCTTATTGGACGCGATATGTACTAAAAACTAATCATCATTTAACATGATGTATTGTGTATACAGTAGTATGTATGTATGTTGGATGGTTGGATTCGTTTTCTAACATTGCTAAGTGAAAAAGCATGGCTTCAAGGAAGTGTTCGGAACAAACACAGATTTATGGGCTGGATATGTGGCCGGAGTGAGATCAGGAGCTGATCCGTGAAAGGTACAGTTTCCATCTTGCTAATTGACAAATGCTCGCCGTGTAAACAGAGAAGTGAGATTTTGCCTCTTCCACCTGTTGTTGCAGCCAAACATCCATCCATTTTCTAATCCGCTGATCCTCACAAGGGTTGCGGGGCGCGCTGGAGCCTATATCCTAGCTGTTTTTGGGCAGTAGGCCGGGTACACCCTGAACCAGTTGCCAGCCAATCACAGGGCACACAGAGACAAACAAGCATCCATACTCACACTCATACTTAGGGACAATTTAGAGTGTTCTATTAACTTGCCAAGCATGCTTTTGGAATGTGGGAGGAAAACGGAGTACCTGGAGAAAACCCACGCAGGCACGGGCAGAACATGCAAACCCCACACAGAAAGGCCAGAGCCGGATCAAACCCTGTGAGGCTGACACGCTAACCCGGGAGTCGGCAATACGTGGCTCTCGAGCCGCATGCGGCTCTTCAGCGCCTCCCAGCGGCTCCCGAGAGCTTTTACAAAATTGTTTGAAAATGGAAAAAGATGGCGGAAATATATTTTTTTGTTTTAATATGTTTTTTGTCAGAGGACAAACATTATTAACATTTTCCGATGCTGTAAAAATGTGTCGAATAAATATTAAATGTCAACATTTCGTCAACGAATATTTGCGTCATAGCCTGCGACACACGTTTCGATTAGCAGGGCGGGATGTCAATCAGGGGGCTGTTGTTTAAAAAACAACAACAAAAAACAGCTGCCTTTCATGTACAATTCACAGAGGGTACTTGCTAAGAATGGGAATCTGGGCGGCCAAGAGACATTTTTAAACGGTACACGTGAGCTACGATAGTTAGCACGCTGTGAGTGTGCGTCCCGTGCCTCGTTCATCTTAGCGGCCGTTTTGGCTGTTGCTCATTGCGGTATGCGTGTGTAAGTGTGTGCGTATGCGCGTGTGTGCGATAACGGTCGATCGAGGGAGGTTGGCTGTTCGAAAAGTAGATCTTCCATCAAAAACGTTTGGGCACCCCTCCTCTACAGAATGAAGTGCAGGGGGAAAAAACGTTTAATCATGAATGCCCATTGTGTATTTGTAGCCAACTTAGTCATGTTGATAGCAGGCTAATATAGCTCATATAGGTACATACAGCGTGCGCTGCCTTCATTATAAGGCTTTTTATTTTTTGCGGCCCCAGACATATTTGTTTTTTGTTTATTTTGGTCCACAATGGCTCAACAGTTTGGGTTGGCGACCCCTGGGATAACCGGTGCAGCCCAACACTATGCAGTAATTCACAATTTTTTCATGTTGGCGATTAAATTAATCTATTCAAAACTGATCATTTCGTGAGAACGATATTTGTACGAAGTGTACCTTATTTGCCACCATGGAGGTGCGATGATGGAGGCTATGATTGCTGAGTTAGCAGCAAAACCGCAACATGTTCAGCAAGCAGTAGTAGCCAGCCAAAATTTGTTGCTAAACTTGCTATCACTTGCTGTGGCTACGTCTCGCTTCGCCTCGACCTGCCAACTCCCCAGATTCAGGTGACATAAGCAGTCCATTGAAGCTTTTATGAGACGTCTCCGCCATTCAATTATCGGAAAAACCTAATACATGCTATTCGTTGTGTTGTGATGAAGCTCAAATTAAACGCTGTTACGCTTGTATAGTTTGAAGGCATATCAAGCATATCTTGAGGACATTGTTTATTTTTGTTAATAGATAATTACTACATTCATGTTTTTGTTAGTTTGTTCTTTCTCAACACAATAGTATTTATTTGCATTTACCCACCTCTATATTTATTAATTTTCATGAGATTTAATATTGAACCATGTTTGTTTAGTACGGTGATAATGTATTATGATTCACTGCCCTGTGCGGTCGAACCTCGTTTCAAAGTACCCCTTTACAACGTTTACTACTCCTATAACGTTTACATTTCAAAGTCCCGATTGCACGAAATTCATTTGCCATTTGCAAACAAAAAACACCTTTACAACACAAACTTAATTATAACGGCCAGATTTTTCCCACAAAATAGTGAAAACACCTTTGTTACAAGGAACCGTGGAAAACCAACTGCCGCCGCAAACTTGCGTATGAACAAGATGTACAACACAGGATCAAGCTAATTTGATGAATTTATTTATTGCATTCAATTTGCTGCAGATGACAAATGACAATACGATAAAGTGACATGATAACATGCCCGAGTTGAATAAGTGAGACAATAGTAGAAAAAGTCACATGATAAAATGTTCTCTTTCGTCTTTGCGATATCCTGCATATCGTTATATCGCACAGCTCAAATTAGCTGCAAGTATTTTTTGCTAATTTTCAACCATTTTAGCCAATGTGCCCCATTATTTATATCATTATTTCAAGGTTGTGTTCAGAGATTTCCGGAACAAAATACGGACAATTCGGAACAGTTGGCAGCTCTGTTTTATTTTAAAATGTGAATAGATTTTTATTGTTTCACTACTTTTACAATGGACAACAAATTTTTACACTTGCGTGGCCAGGTTATGGTTAAAATGTTCCTATAATATTCTTCAGGAAACAAATTTGAGGTCAGCTGGTAGAATAGGCTGTACTTGACCTTAGATACCACTGTATGTTTGATCGTAAATAAGAAATTCAAAATGAAAATAGAGAAAAGGGGAACCCCACAACTCACATATGATACAGCACCAACTAAAGCTCCACCACACAGCACAGTGTAAAGAATGTTTTCCCCGGACCCGCCAGGTGTTGATGACATTTGCCTCTGTTGCAAACCTGGAAAAACAAAAGCCCAAAAAAAGTCTCATTAAATAAACAATTACACAAAACTACATCATCTGCTAAGCTAACAGAAGACTGTTTATCCACCAGTCACCTAATAGGCTAAATGCTAATCTTGTTAACGGCGACAAATCAGACTGAGAAAGTGACCTTGCAACAGTCACAAATGGTAGAGGTTGAAGAGTAGAGCAACATGGTGCAGATTATGTAACTACCTTGTATGTGACATCCATTGCGTCAGAAATGGCTGCAAAATCATTTTTCTTTATTACTGACTTGAAATCCTCGATAAATTAATGATAACAAAATTAAAAATCATATTAAACGGTACAACGAACAAAAAAGCATGATCAATACAAAACATGCACAAGTCAAAATGAGCTTTCCTATTTTGATTAGTTATGAATGCATTATCGTGCCATATAACAGCCCCTGAACACGAGACAATCAACCGTGCATACCTTCCTGAATGCTTACATAATTTAAGAATGACCAAATAAAAGGGCCTTTTTCATAGTTCAAAAATGAACCCACTAAAATGCTGCTATTTCATGCAGAGCACAGTTTATTTCGTTACAGTATGCATTTATTCATTTAACTTCGACTAGTGCAAATCTGGAAAAATAATCAAATAAAACGGTTATAATACAGCCCAGAAATACACTCTTTGTTGTGAGTATTTACAGTGAATGAAGTATTAAATTGTAATGACCAAATAGAGTTTGACTATAATTGCTGCAGTGAATTCTTGGGTATTACCTCAATTACTTAACAGTTAATCTGTTTAAATCTAATGTTACATGGGTTGATGATCATTATGAACTGTAGAGGGGATGCAGGTCAGAAGATTAAGCCATGATACCATCTGGTTTAGTGTGATCACCTAAGTGGTGGAAGGTGGAGTGGCGAGGGTTTGTCACAGATTTGTCCTAACAATTTCACAGGACGGTTTACGGAGGTCTCCGGTATTCTCATTGGCATGTTGTGAACTGGTCTTATTTAAGTGACTTTGGGGCTTCAGAATTAAAGAACTCTGATGCATTCTATCGATTTGTCGACGGTCACGTTCACATACCACGTGACCCACAGTAGCAACCATTTCTTGTACCCTGTGGTGAAGGTCACACACAAACATACAGAAATCATACCTGATCGTTTAAATGAACACTTTCAACCACGCCAAAGCAAACATATGATTGAAAATATAACACATTGTACCTTGTTCGATACTAGACGGAAAGCAAGAACAATTATGCTCGTTAAACGTATTGGTTTCCCAATGAATTTTCCCAAACGTATACAGTATACACATTTGTATAGAATGAGTAACCATCACGACGCGAATAGAAATTATGAAATGACATTCACGTTTCAACGTGGGACTTGACATCGCTGCAGTGAGTGCAGGACTCGTCTGGAACAACGTGTACTATTTCCCTGGTGACACTCGTGGTCTCGTTGAAAAAGCAACGCAACCGATCCATGCGTTAAAAAGTAAAATTAAGCGATGATAATATCAAAACCGCTTTGTTGTTTGAATGGGCTCACCATCGCGAAACAGTTTGAAGGTTGTTCTCTTGGCTAAAGGTCCACACCTTCGCCAGGCTGCTCTACAGGCAAACATGATGCGAACGAACGTGAGCTTAGCAAGTCCTGAACAGACAACCCGGGCTTGATTCACTCTACTGTACTGTACTGTGGAATGTGAGAGAGGGTCTGAGAAGTGAGAACCTGTTTTAGTTTTCTTCTTTTGATAAAGAGTTGGACTATAAGATTGAATGTTCTTTGTCGCCACCTGGCGTAGCGGAGTATGCTGTACTTCTGTCTCGTACCGTACTCAATATGGCAAACGGATTGCATATTAAAATGCTATATTTGCCTATCATTAATTAAATTCGTTTTTCTGACTACTCGTAATTACATTTGTATTTTTGGAATTATCTCCCGGCACGGTGGTTATATAGGTTGACTTTATTGACTATTGTGAACAGGAATTAATAGGCTGCATTCGTTAATAATATACAGTTACTGTACCAACAAGTGTTTTTCTTGAGCATGAGGGAGCAGAAGTGTCAAATCCAGGTCTAGAAAGTAAAAACCCTGCCACAGTTTGGCTTTAGGCACAGGTCCTTCAAGGGTACCTGCTGGTTGAGTTGAAGCACCTGCAGCCAAAGTCAAACTCTGCCAGTGTTGGACAAACAACCATTCACAGTCACAATCACAGCTCGTTACAAAAACATAAAAAAGAGTGTTCAATTACCCTACCATGCATGTTTTTAGAATGTGCGAAGAGAAACCCAACACAGGCAGAACATGCAAACTCGACATTGGAAGGCCAGAGCAGGATTCGAACCCACAACTTCTGTACTGTGAGGGGCACATGCTATTAGTCATCCACCGTGCCACCACCTTGAAAATAAACACAGTCATATATATTTAAAAAAGAATCAAAATAAAGTGTGGCCTATCTTTGTTATATAGAACTCTTACAGTATTTATCGCAAAAAAATGAAGTTTCTTTGAATGAACCTCTTGAAACAGACTGTTCTGCCTTTCAAGGGAATTTTGGTTCAGTAGTTCTTGACCGTTATTTTGAAAATATGCTTTTATTTTGGCGCAAGTTATGTAAAGCAGGAAGTGTTGGGTGCTCGTGATATTTGCTCAAAGATTGTCTGGCAACCATAATTTGCAAAGCACTGTACAGTATTCTGGTTTTATTTACCTATATTCAATTGAACTGAATTATGCATTTAGTGAGACACGGGTGTGTCTTTTTTGTAATTTTTGATGGCAGGGAAGCAACTGCGGTGATCAAGCTCTTTTTTTGCATGGATGTGACTTTTAAAATATATTCTAAAATCTCAAGTACCCACTGAAGTGCCTTCACATACTGCCGGGGGCATGTATACACCCATTTGAGAACCATTAAATCAATAAAACAAACAATGAATACCTAAATGTAAAATTTATGACAGCCCCCCAGAAAAAACAATTTGGTTTAAACAATGATTTTATGTGTCAAAAAAGCCACATCATCTAACCTTATGCGTTGCAACAAGTAAAAATAAACAGGCCATAAGAACAACAGTGCTTCGAGGATTCTTTATTTTGATTTATTTTTTTTTTTTAATTGACAAAGATTCCTCATGGCTTTGTCAATCACTGTAGCGATGTGGCATTGCGCATCAAATTGGAGATCACCAGAGTTCAGGACAGCTTTTTTAGACTTCCCTCAGCAGTTCTGCCCTCTGTGAGTACTTTTGTTGGGTCACATCCAGTGTAGCGATTGTTTTCACCAGTTGGAAAAATGGATTCTCACAGTTGTTGCTGGCCATTCAAAATAAATGCTGTGACAAAAAGAACAAAATAAGCTCTGAAGGACAGCATCAACTGCCCAAGTATTGAGCACAAAGACTTTCAATATGTATGCAAAATTTTAACAGGCTATTGATGGTTCCCGTTTTTAACAATTTTACGTTGACTTTTTTATGTTCCACAGATGGGTCAACTTGTAGACACTCGGGACAAGTAGAGAGATAAGAACTAATCTTGCTTTTTTTTTGGGGTGGAAAAACTAAGCCTCTCCAGTTTTTATCTGCATTCTCGCCCAATGGAAGACTGTTTGTATCAGCATCAGACTTCTCACTAAGGTGGGCATCATTTTTGTCTCGTTTTATTTACTCTGAGAAGTAATGAAGACATTGTCAGATCCTAAAGCAGTCGTAGCATCACCACAGGAGTTTTCACACGGCAACTTTTACTCCGGTGTGGCACCGGGGCTGCCCCCCATCGAGCGTTCACACGTACAAAGTTATACCGGTGTAGCCCCTGAAAACAGCTTAAACCGGAGCAAATTTAACCCTGCTCAGGGGGTGGTTTAAAAATTTACTCCGGAGTAAATGTTAGTTAGCGGGGCATCACCGATATAAAATGGGATGTGTGAACGCCACTGGGGTAGACTCGCTGCGCGTGAGAAGAGTTGATGTTGCCGAATGAATCGTAGAATGCGTTGCTTTCGTGCTCTGTTGTACTTCCGCCATCTTTCCTTTCTCTCTCTCATCCTTTTACAGTGTCTGACAGCATTCATTTGTCTGGATAAGTATAAACCATGATTTTTTGATACGTCACAAACAAGGCGGGGAGAAGGAAGTACACTTTACGCATGTGCATGTTTTATTTCCGTTTTGCACGGCCACAGAAACTGCCCTGTGAATGCAAGTGGGGCTGCTTCTCTTTAGTAAGCAGCTTTAAACGTGTGAACGCGCCGCAAAATTTAAACCGGTGTAAGATATATCGCAAAACATGGCTCAGAGACCCCTTATTACAATTAAGAAATTTGGATCTTGTTTTCCCTTGCCGGGACACAGGTTACCAGGGCCCCTCTCTGGAGCCAGGCCTGGAGGTGGAGCTCGCTGCCATGCGCCTGGTAGCTGTGTCTGCACCCATGGGCTCACCGCCTCTGGGAGGAGCCAAAGGGGTCGGGTACACTGGCGGCAAAAGGCAGGGCCTTGGTGGTCCGATCACAGGCTACAGAAACTCGCTCATGGAATGTCACCTCTCTGGGAGGGAAGGAGCCTAAGCTGGTGTATGATGAAGAAAGGTTCTAATAAGATGTAGTTGTGCTCTCTGTGCACAGCTTGGGCTCTGGTACCAACTGGTACCCTCCAGAGTTGCCTATGGTGAAAGGCGCCGAGTAGGTGTGGGCATACTTATTGCCCCTCGGCTTGGTGTCTGTATGTTGGGGTTCACCCTGGTGGACCAGAGGGAAGCCTCCCTCCGCCTTTGGTGGTTCCTGAATGCAGTGAAGACTACCCACCCTTTTTGGAGTCCTTGGAGGTTGTGCTGGAGGGCGCTCCCGCTGGGGACTCCCTCAGTCTGCTGGGGCACTTCAATGCTCACGATGGCAATGACAGTCAGACCTGCAAGGGTGTGATTGGGAGGAACGGGCCCCTCGATCTGAACCCTAGCAATGTTCTGTTATTGGACTTCTGTACTCGTCATGGATTGTAAATAATGAACACCATATTCAAACATAAAGGTGTCCATAGTTGGACTTGGCACCAGGACACCTTTGGCCACAGTTCGATGATTGACTTTGTGGTTGCATCATCGGATTTGCAGTCGCATGTTTTGGATACTCGGGTGGTGAGGGGGGCAGAGCTGTCAACTGATCACCACCCTGTGGTGTTTTGGCTCCAATGGTTGGGGAAAATGCCCGTCCGAACTGGCAGACCCAAACGTATTGTGAGGGCTTGCTGGGAACGCCTAAGTCAATTGGATTCACTTAGCATATAATGTGAGTTATCAGAAGATTCAATAAAAATAATTGCAATTAATTATTTTTGATCATGAAGTCAAATCAAATCTAAATGAACATTTGAAGGAAATGTTGCTCTTTTACCAATAATAATGTTTTTAAAAGATTCTGAATACATACTTGTAACTTGCTGTTACTATACTGTCTTTCTTTTTGGGCAATGTTGCTGAGAAAGCCACATGAATTTCTCAACATTAGAATCAACGCAAGGTTAAAAAAAAATCATATTGATTGCCAGGTCAGTTAACAATTTTTAGCAAACAATAGACCCACTATTAAAAACCGATGTTAACAACATAACGCAATTATTCAGTAGTTGGAAACTTTGAAAGAGTAATCAGCTGTCCTTTCTGATGAAAGAAGCCGAAAGTATTGTATATTATTTATCTTTGATATTACATAATCATTTACAAAGACACATCGCAGATTGTAAGGCAACATGTTTTACCAACAAAAACAAACGTGTTAGGTGGACATTTGTTTAAACTTTAAACCTATACAGGTATCTGTACTTGCGATTCAATCAAACAAGCTAACGATGTGCAAAGACCAACACAAAATTGAGAAAATATTTTATCAATGAATTATATTGGGAATTACTTTATAATACTATACTCAGTTTAATACAGTGTATATTGAACAATGAGCAACAATAAAACAACAAATCTATTCATAAATGCATGCAATGCCATGGATAAATACGGCAGCATCATCAGGGGTATGGAGCAGCGACATCTCCGGAGAGAAAGAGGAAGAGCAAAGGCAACGTAAAAAGTAAAGTTTGTCTTTTTTTTTTTTTTTTAAAGATAATTTTTGTAGAATAGTAACTCTCTAAAATTTTAAGAGATTTGTTTTCCTTACGATATTTGCAAGACAACAATTTGATGCAAAAGACCAATTCTTCAACAAAAACTGACCAGTTAGCAACAGTATGTGGGGGTGGAAGAACTATCAAGTTGAAACAAGGAACGGAAATTATGATTTTTACTTCTAACTGATGTGTCCAACAATGTAAAATGTGTTTTTGTTTGTTTGTTTGCTTAATTTTACAGGATGTAAAATCTAAATGGCGAGTCAGAAGAAGAAGTGACGTAAACAATACACTCTGTTGAACAAATAATTAGGGCCATTCAGAACAGGAACAGACAAAAGGATCAGCCAGACTTTTTTTTTTTTTTTAACATACCGGTACATGAATTTTCAAGTGAACAGGATCTGAATGTCTTTCACAACAGAGACCACACAATCACGCCAGTAAAGCAATAGTTAAAACCGCAATAACAAATCAAGCACGAATAAAAAGAATTTACTGCAGCTGGCATTTGGCTGTATGCCTTTATCCACTTTAATATAGTGTATATTGATGATGGAGAAAGCCGAACTTAATATCAAGTTTTCAAGTTTCATTTCAGTACTGTATATGCCTGATTGACCTCAAACGGTATGTTCTCACAACTTGTACACAATGGAGCACACAGAAAAAAGGGCCAACTTGAGCTGAATAAAGCCAAGTCCTCATCAACTGATAATGTCGGCAGGAAGGTTAAACTTTGGGAGGGCAGCATGATAAGCCATTGTTTGTAGCAAGAGATGTTTTGGCGTCTTAGGGGCGTATTGGTGGGCTGGGTTGAGAGGTGTGACATGTGAAGAAGGGAGTGTTTTTCTGATATATCACTTGTAATTTGCATACACAACCAATAAAAAGGCCGGCAGAGGTTGCAGGGGTCAGGTGTCAGTGGGAAGCGCACACGGAGTGGCTTCGTAGAAAACTGCGCCTCCTGCCGTCAGAAAAGACAATGTCTTCCTGAGTCTGTTTGTTCAACTGTCCGAGTGAACAACTCTGACAATTGAGCACTAACAAAAAGAACTCGTGTATAAGCACAAGCACAAGCGATGCAGTGGAATCAGAAACTGTGGCAGCAGGTCGACTGGAATTGCAACATCTCCCGAGGTAAAGTGAAAATGCAGGCAGCTGCCGTGGCATCTTCAACTCTTTAGGTCCAGACTTGTACAGTCAAGTAAAAACAACAACAACAACAATAATAATAATAATAATAATAAGAAGAAGAAGAAGAACAACAACTCTTGGATGACCCCAAAATATCTAATATTGTAACTGCAAAATAGTATCAGCACACAGAACATTTCAAACGACATCAACCAGCACATCAACTCTACTCAGGCCAACTTTTGAGTTTATTGTCACACACATAGTTGGCGAGGCATTGCTCTGAGATCCATCCTCGGACATTTCTCTCCGAAAGTCCTTTTACAGGGCCAATTTCACCAGAGGTTTTCATGTTGGTTTTCATGTTTCAAGTCCCGAAGATTGGGCGGGCTGATGGGGTTCACGAAACATTTCAGCTCCAGGTTGCTAGGTGGCGACAATGCACCCATTCAACTCAAATAAGACGACGACGAAAAAGGGGATTTGAGCCCAGATCCGAAAGAAAATATTTCTGAACAAAAATGAGTGTGACCGGGTTATTCGCTCGATCCTTTTTTGTCCACAGAGGTGAGTAAATGATATTAGGGTAAGTTGGCACTCTATGTGACTGAATGTGTGTTAATTTTCAAGTTTGACCTTAGCTTAGCATTATTGAAGCGTAAACGCCGTCTTGACGGGCAACGTTTCCTTAAATTTAGATTTAACCTGGAAACTGACATAATTGCACAAGGTGAAAACGTCATTAAACATGAATGAATCGAGTACGTCACAGTCATTCTAATTTACAATCAAATTTGTTTGCAATATTTGGGGCAATGTTACGTTTTCCCTGTCTCCAGACAGATGCCGACGTTTTGCGGAGGCTGTTATTCATAAAGATTCCCGACTGTGGACTTTGCTCGTGCAGTCAGTTCATATATTTATTGATTTCATTCCTTAAAATTAAAGACCTGAAAGGAGGCAGGAAGAAGTGGAAAAAAACAACTACCTATAACTACCCCTTATAAATACAAAACAAATGACAACTACATTCAAGGCATATTTACAAACATCATTTTACAACACAAAACAAAATCAACCCCCCCTTTGTAATTTATAATAATAATAATAATATTTTCTGCTGTTAAATAACAATATCAATTTTTAAGAAATTGGACTTTTACATATGTCTTGGAATTCAAATGGACTGAGGTGTTTTAATTTGCCAATTAAGATTGTTCCACGAATTGATGCCTTAAATTGAAACGCACCTTCTATGTCCTGATATTGGGGTAAATACTTTCACTCTTTTCACATTTGTTTTGCAAGCTAATTGGTAAAACTTGGTGATGACCTTTTTGCATAACTTTCAGGAGGTTACATTCCACTAATTCATTGAATTCAGTGACAAATTGAGAATTAGAAATTAGACCCTCATGTGCAGGCTCATTCATTCAAGTGAATCACTACACAACTTTTGACGGCCTGTGTTTGAGTCTTAATTTTGCTATTCAGTATGTACTTATGAGGCACAAAGTATTGATTTTAAGGTGACAGTGATTCAAAACCACATATTTCAATCTTTTCTCTCTCTCTCTCTCTCTCTCTCTCTCTCTCTCTCTCTCTCTCTCTCTCTCTCTCTCTCTCTCTCTATATATATATATATGTAATGTGTCAGATCATTTAGTCTGACCCTGTGTGTGTGTGTTTTGAAAATAACTCGGTATAAAAGTGTGCAAATGGACAATGTTTTAATGGTCACCACTGTCTGTTTGCAGTTGGGTCCAGGTCTGTGTTTACAAGTTTCAAGCGTGATACTAATTCCCCCAACTGGCTTCGAGTGGGTCTTGCCTTTGGATCGTCTGTTGTCCTGTGGAGTCTGGTAAATGATAATTTACTGAGAGAATTGTAAATGCCAATGTTTGTGAGCTTCAGATACGCTGCTACTCAAGTGAAGGAGAACAAAAAGGAGATCTTAAGATGCCTATTGAAAGAGGCAAATAGTCAAACACACAAGTCCAAAAAGAAAACGCTTGCAGGGAGCTGCAGTAGGGCAAAACTTGATACCACCCACAAAGCCACGCCACTAAGGCACATGTACACCATGCCAGTTGTATAATTTTTGGCCTGTCCAACATCGAGTAGAACAGATAACAGAAACACCAATCAAATTATGATACAAGCATGACTTGTCTCAGCTCTTCTCTAGGGCCTATTCATCAAGTCTGTACATGGGGTCGTTTAAAAATCCAAGATGACAGCCATTATTCAAGATTGTTGCCAAAAGCTTCCGAAATAACCTTTTTTCCCCATAAATATGAGTGTCGTTGACCCGTTTCAATAACATTAGTGTACATTTATCCATCCGTCCATCCGTTGCGGGCGTGCTGTGGCCTATCCCAGCTCTCTTCGGGCAGTAGGCGGGGTACACCCTGAATACGTTGCCAGCCAATCGCGGGGCACACAGACGAACAAGCATCCATACTCACACTCATACCTAGGGACAATTTAGAGTGTTCCATTAACCTACCGATCATTTATTTTGGGAATCTGGGAGGAAACCGGAGTACCCGAAGAAAAAAAACACACAGGCACGGGGAGAACATGCAAACGCCACACAGAAAGGCCACCGACCTTTGCACTGTGAGGCGGCCGTTTTCACCAGTCAAACACTGGGCTGCCCCAAAGTGTAAATTTAGATCAATCAAAATATCTCTCTTTCTATTACATTAGTAAAGGAAATGTATACATGAAACAAAGTGGCTTGTTTAAAACTCGCCACTGGCTGCAAGAAATCGTAAACATAGGAAACAACTTAAATAAAATAAAATACAACAGTACTGAGTGGCATTCGAACCTGTGACACGAAGGCAAAGGAATAAAGCAGCACATTTGGAGTGACCACTGCCCTACAAGCTAGCAGACTTTAATCCGCGCAAAATTTGTATTTGTAGTTCTCACACGATTCACAGCAAAACGCCTGGTGGTGAGTTGCCAGTCATGGCAAAATAACCACTGTGGGGGGGAAAGAAAATTTGCTAAATCGATCAATGAAAGAGTTTTATCTTTCTAACTCTCATGAAACACTACCCAGCCTTACGTCTCGTTCATTTCATTCTGCCATGGGCTAGGCTAATGTTATCATGGTGTGAAGTTTTATATTTAAATTGAAAATTGATAGAGGCAGGGACTTGAGAAGGATGTTTTCTCAGTTGTTTATTTTAACTATCTACTGTCAGATCAGACAGACAGTTGAACATGAAAATGTTTTGTCTTTTTTTTAGAATGGGGTGGCAGTAACTCCCCATGTTAGTCAAGGCACCAATTTTCCATGGGAAACATTTTCACAAAGCTGAAATACTTGCAAGTAGCCATGACATATTCTCTTTTATGAATGGCTTCAATATATATATATATATATATATATATATATATATATATATATATATATATATATATATATATATATATATATATATATATAGGACTGTACCTTTTGAGGGATATATATATATATGTATGTGTATACTGAACTGAAATCGGTTGATTTCCCGGATCACCCCAGAGCTCTCATGGCACACCAGTTGGAAAATCACTGGTCTAATATATACAATTGTCTCTCCACCTCATGCAGCTCTTCAAGCAGCACAGCGGTGATGTACTTGAGTACAAACTGAGGAACAACATCGATTAAGCCAGATCTGGTAATTATTTTTCTTACTTTTATTAATTTTTTCATGAAAATGTGATACTCAAGGGGATAACGTTGTTGGTGGCCATTTGTTAATGAAAGAAAAACCTGCAGTGTTCAGAGAAATAACATGAAACTTGTGGAAGTACTGAAACATTTAACAGTTGGACATGTGCATTTAAAAGCTATGAAAAGGCCACATTAAGTTCATTCTGATGAGAAAATCGTGTTTTGTTGAACTATACATCCATCCATTTTCCGATCCGCTTATCCTCACAAGGGTCACGGGGGGTGCTGGAGCCTATACCAGCTGTCTTTGGCAGAGATGAAAGTCCTTTGGATTTTCCCGGAATTCCGGATTTTCAAATTTTCATAAAAATTCCTCCGGAAAATTGAGGAAAGAAAAATTGCCTAAAATGAATCCAGATATTAGTTGACAACAGTGAACGAACATGCGTTTGAGTTCTTTGTTTTGCTTTCACGAGCGTAGCCATGTTGAGGCACTAACACTAGTAACAGTAAAGAGATTTTCGTCTCTTTATAAACACACTTGCTAAACCCCAGTGGAACGAATAAAAGACGCCGTGGACAAGACAGTTGTAGTAAAAAAAAATATTTAGACAAAAAGGGAAACGCACAGATTAGCAGAAAAAGGTGTCCGTCCGACTTCGAGTGTCGTGTCGTCGCTAGTTTAGCTTAGCTGTTGTCAAAGCTTCTTTGATCTGTGACGTCAGTTGCGTCGGCGCTGATTGGCTCAAACCAAAAGACGCGTGCGTGCGTACATGTTCGTGCTGACGCATGCACAGCAGAGAGCAGCGGACTATCCACTGCTGAGGCGCACTTCGCTCGAGTGGCATCGCTACAACAGGAACACCCTCACCTCTCATTCTCATGGCCTCGCCATATCTCGGAGATTTCGAAATTATGGCGAGAACGAAGCCACAAAGGGTGCACATGTGCACACAAAAGGCAGATTAATCATTGAATGTGGAGTATTTGAATAGCGTTTTGTGTAAGCTAATTCATGCGTGATCGGCCAGGTACGGCCGCAGCGCAATGTTCAAACAGGTAGACAGACAAGCTGACATACGTGCAATAGACGCGAGTGTTAGGAACACGTTCAAGTGGTTATGGCTTGAGGAAAAGGACTTGAACGGAGATTTTTTTTGTCCGACTACATTAGAAAGGTCGACAAACCTGGTAAATCAGTCCAAATTATATATGTGCGTGTGTACATATAAAATATATCAGTGGCGGATGCTGGTCTGTCAAAGAGGGGAAGCTCAATTATGGCCGACATCATAAAATGTGTCCGTTTATTTATATGTGAATTCTACTCTCCGTTCCTTTTCAAGAAAATGATCTGTGACCCTGTCATACCAACAAGGCGTCTTTTCCAGGGACTTAATTAGTGTCCTACAACTACAGGAACTACAATAAAACCCACCAGAAATAAAATTTGTTGCTAGTTGTTCACAACAAAGAGTGTCGCTAAAATGATTAGGAGAAGTCTCAGCTTAACTCAGAACAGAATGCGAATTGAAAAATTGCTCACACGGATGCCTACACTAAAAGGTCGGTGATTGGCTCATTTCGATGTCAATCCAACTGGCACACAGGCTCAGACAGATCATCAAATCTGATGCAGAAAAGCCTGGCGTCCGGTACCCTCCCACTGCCATCCAGTCCCAGAGACGTCGAGCGTCCGTGGGCGGGACAAAAACCAGCTTGTATCCAATGACTCGTCTCCGTTCAACGCATTGGGACAACCTACACTGAACTCTCGAGACGCTCGGCGTCCGGGCAGTAGACTCTCTGCGGACGCTCGGCGTCCACCGTTTAAAGCACAGCTAAGCTGCGGGAATGAATGAGAAGGGAGTCGCGTCGTAACCAGTAAGAAGAAGCTGATTCGGAACAAAAGTTGAGCACGTTGTAGCGCATATTTAGTCAATGACATGTACACACAATTAAATTTACATTCATATATTTGATATTTTAGGGGAGGCCGAGCTTCCCTTGCAATCCGAGAGCAATCGCCACTGATATATATATATATATATATATATATATATATATATATATATATATATATATATATATATATATATATATATATATATTAGAGCTGTCAGTTTAGCGCGTTTTTATTGGCATTAATTTAAATGAATTTTATCGGGATCAAAAATTTTCTCGCGAGATTAACGCGGCAGACGTCACAGCGGATGTTACGTTGCTCTCTAAATAAAACAGGTCCACGCACGTTTGTTTTGCCAGCCACGGCAGTGCGAGACACCGAAAACGGATACTTAAATAGTTTATGAATGGAAAGTTTACTTTAAAAAAGTTGCCAGATTGTTCCAATGACAAGACCAAAGTTACCTGTATGTTTTGCAGTCGTAAACTGAGCTATCATCATAGCACGTCGAGTCTGAAATACCACTTAATGGCCAAGCACACAGCTGACGTGCGTAACTCCGCCCCCTCGTATCAGACCGACAGCTATGGATCATTTCAAAGCAAACAGCGTGGGCTAAAATGTTGCTAGAACAGGGCTGTCTTTATTTAGCTCATTTTTGCATAGTTGTCATGTTTGTCCGTCTGCAACCTGATGTTTAAACGAAGTAAATTGCGTTGCAGCTGGGGTAAATAATGCCGGCGCTCCACTTCCGGGTTGGACCTTTGGGACTTGTAGTTCTTTTGTTCGATTCGACTTGATATGTTTGTGTTGTATGGTTTCTTACGTTTAAAACAATGAATAATGATGACGATCATCATACATAGTGAAATCAGGGTTGATTACATTATTTATTAAACGTATTGTTAAATAAAGGCATTAATTAATGTCAATTATATACATACATTGTGATGCAGAAAGATAGATATATAAATTTTTTACTGCATTTATGTGTAGTTTAGGTTATTACCTGCTTCTGATACTTCTGTTACAACTACTACTACTACTACTTCTGCTGCAAAGTGCTCCAATAAATGATCAAAAAAGTACAGAACGAGAGGTCCTTTCATGCTGACCGACAATCCCTATTCAGGGGGCCGTGAAAAACGGAATTAAATGAACAACTCCACTACGGATTGCCAGCGAGAGCCTCCATTACAAGCATCCGAAATGATGTCGACACAAAACCGTTGAGAGACTTCCGAGCAAGAAGGACCAACAGAATCAGCATAGCCTGACTGCTGTGTTCAAAGCAAATTTGAGAAAAACGAAGTATGCAACCATTGCTTAAATCCATTATAGGCTGAGTACTAGTTTACCGTAGATGTGCACTTTATAATGTTATATTGCGCTTTTTTGATTCCATAAAAAGAGCTGTTCAAGCAGCTGTTGTGTGACAAAATATTTTTTTCACTGTTGTTGATGGACAGTAATATTGTGTGAGAGATAATGTGTGAATAACTGCTCCAAGTGAAAAATGTTCATGTAAAATTGAAAATCGAAATTATTTCAGTAAATATTTGCATTTTGCACATAGAAAACTGATTCATGATTCCATGTTGATGAGAGCATTAAAATGGGGGAAAATAGGACAAAAAATATAAAAGGAAATTCAGAAACGATAAAAAATGCGTGAGTAATCATGATTAATTTTTAGTTAATTTGAGTTAATTATGACAGTTGCGTTTTTAATTAGATTAAATATTTTAATCGTTTGACAGCTCTTATATATATATATATATATATATAGGGGCGGCCCGGTAGTCTAGTGGTTAGCACGTCGGCTTCACAGTGCAGAGGTTTTAAATCGCTTGACAGCACTACTTTTAAAGTTACACTAAATAACTGACCAGTTTTTCCAGCTGCTGCTTGTTGCAAACAAAGTTCTTTGCAAATATATCCTCAGCCACTGTCAATCTTCACATGATATGAAACTATGATATGCCAAGTCTGTGCTTTTGCGACCAACTGAAAAAGTAACAGTAAAAGTAGTTCTTGAAAATATTTGACTGTTCATACTTATCCACATTGCACTGTGAATGTCTATGTGAGGTATTCATTGGGTCATATTTTATTACCAATTTATGCAGAAATCCAGGTAATTCCACAATGTTAAGATACTCTCTCATGTATGTGTCTGTGTGTATAATTAATGGATGAGCAAATAAAATGTGATTTGTTTTTCTAGTGCCGGGCGTCACCATGGACTTCAGCACCTGTTTTGTCTTCGTGAGTTTTCACAGTGAATTCTGCAATAAATAATTATTTGTCATGTGAAATAAAAATGAATTGGGCTCTTATTCTTCTATATCGCACTGGACTCCCTCAATAGAGCATCACATAGGTGCGGCTCAGGTTCTGACCAAAACAAAGAGATCAGAACATAGAACTGCAGGTTTAGTCTTGACACTGGCTCCTAGTCAGCTATGGAATAGACTTTAAAGCCTCCCCTGACACAACTGGTCAGGGGAGGCGATTTAAGCTAATTTTCTTCATCGCTTTTAAAATGCCAGTTTTAACACATTAGAACTGACAAACCACGTATTGAGTAATTCAACATACTATTGACATGTTGTTTTCATTCATTTCAGACATTTTTATTCAATTGTATAACAAATGTAGAACATCCATCAATTTCCTGAACCGCTTTACCCTCACAAGGGTTGCGGGGGGTGCCGGAGCCTGTCCCAGCTGTCTTTCGGGCAGTAGGCAGGGGACACCCTGAACCGGTTGCCAGCCAATCGCAGGGCACACAGAGACGAACAACCATCCTAGCTCACACTCACACCTAAGGACAATTTAGCGTGTTCAATCAGCCTGCCATGCATGTTTTTGGAATGTGGGAGGAAACCGGAGTACCCGGAGAAAACCCACGCAGGCACGGAGAGAACATGCAAACTCCACACAGGAAGGCCGGTGCTGAAATCAAACCTAATACCTCTGCACTGTGAGGTTGTCGTGCTAACCACTGGACCACTCGGCCGCCCACATGTAGAACAATATGCTGTTTGAAAGTGCTCTATAAATACAGTTGACTTGAGTAAATAACACTGAGCGGGTAAAAATGGAGCCCTCAGGATTAATGAATCCGCCTTAAAATGTAAACAGTTTTAAAGTTAATGCGATTGATCCCTGCATTCGTCCGGTGGATTCGTTGCGGCTAAACAAGGTAGAAACTCTGCTTGTATTTTCATGTTTTACACTTGGGTTCACCTTGTTTAAATGATTCAAAAGATTTGTTTTATTGTTTTGTTTTGGACAACGCTGCACAACAGCTTTCTCCTCCACATCGCTCTGTAGATCCCGCCACAAAAGTGATGGGGAGGACCTCTCGTCAAAAAAAGCTTCATCTTCGGAACTCCTGGCGAGTCATCAGCGGCACGTATGGTCATTGTTACGATTACTTTCTGTTTACTACCACTTTCATTTATTGGTCAATTTTCTTGACTTCAACTTGCAAACCAAAGTTAGAAGGAAAAGCTGGACTCTGGCTACAGTCGCGAACATTTCCGCCTCTGAGGGAGTACATTCACAGCTCCCTGTGGTCATGTAATATCAGCTTTCTGCCACTTGGCGGTGATGAGGCAAATAATAATAAAAATAATAATAATAATAATACATTTTATTTATAAGCACCTTTCAAGACATAATGTCAGTTATTGACCTGTACACAATAAGTAGAAAAAGGAAACCAAACGACAAAACTCATCAGTAAACATGAAAAAAAAAACTACAACAAAAACAGAAATCCAAGTTGGGCCAAACCTCACCAAAAGAGAATGAAGACCCTGTCTTCTTTTGCGGTCTCCCTAACTTCACTGTCGCTCCACTTCAAGCATTTCATCACTTCACTTTTTTTCTAAACTTGAAGTAGGCAGTAATCCTTCTTTCCATGGAATTTGACTTGTAAAGGGAACATCAAAACACAATAACCACATGATTGAACTTGTGAATGGTAGGTCTGGTTTCATGTGAGGAATGGAATTTCGACACAGAAGCAGACATGACACAAAAGTTGAAAAGTAAAATTCTTTATGACCAAAATACAAAGGAACAGGGCTTGATGCAGAAGACAGGGAAGAAGGTAGAAATGATCACTGAGAGAAAGTTTGACATACTGACTAAGCGTCACTGAGTAACTTGAGTTTATGATGTCACAGTATCAGAGACTGCCCCCGAAATAACCCCCGAACACGCTGGTGGACACCGGCGGTAAGGGATGCCATCAAGCTGAAGAAGGAGTCCTATCAGGCCTTTCTGGCCTGTGGGACTCCAGAGGCAGCTGATGGCCAAGTGGGAAAGCAGCTTCAGCGGTTGCCGAGGGCGTGGGAAGAGATCGGTGAGGCCAAGGTAGCTGACTTCCGGACGGCTTCGAGGAAATTCTGGTCCACCATCCGACGTCTCGGAGTGGGAAGCAGTGCACCATTAACACTGTGCACAGTGGGGATGGGGGCGCTGCTGACCTCGACTCTGGAAATTGTGAGATGGTGAGCATAATACTTCGAAGACCTCCTCAAATCCATGAACATGCCTTCCTTAGAATCTGAGGACTCTGAAGTACTCTCTTCCACCTCTGAGGTTGAAGTAACTGACGTGGTTAAAAAGATCCTCAATGGCAAAGCATCAGGGTGGATGAGATCCACCTGGAGTTCCTCAAGGCTCTGGATGTTGTGGGGCTGTCCTGGTTGACACGCCTCTGCGACATTGCATGGTCACCGTGGAAAGTGCCCCTGGATTGGCAGACAGGGGGCATCTCTTTTCAAGAAGGGGGACTGGAGAGTGTGAAACAATGGTCCTCATTCGGAAAAGGTTGGAGTGCCCTTTCTGCGTCGGGGAGGAGATCTTGCCCCAAGTGGAAGAGTTTAAATATCTTGGGGTCTTGTTCATAAGTGAGGGCAGTAGGGATCGAGAGATCGACAGGCGGATCCATGCAGCGTCTACTGTGATGCAGACTTTGTATCATTCTGTTATGGTGAAGAAAGAGCTGAAAAAGCAAAGCTCTAAATTTACCGGTCTGTCTACGTTCCTACCCGCACCTATGGTCACAAGCTACTGGTTGTGACCGAAAGAACGAGATCCTCGATACAAGCACTGGAAATGAGTTTTCTTCGCAGGGTGTCAGGGCTCTCCTTAAGAGATAAGGAGAGAAGCTCGGTCATCCGGGAGGGGCTCAGAGTTAAGCCAGGTCCACATCGAGAGATAAGCAGTAAAAAAAGAATGGATGGTTGTGGATGGATATATATGAATACATAATTTGGGGGGCGGGGGGTCAATGTCATTTTTACTCCACATAGCACTTTGTATGTGGCGATGGTTGTTTTAAAGTGCTCTATAAATAAAGTAAGGTTGAGTTGAGTGCAGTCTTGTTTAATAGAGTCTGGTTTCACCAAGGAAATTCATATTACGCACATATGCACAGGACTTTATAGTATTATTTACAAATATGTCAAACTGTATGTGCAAAATTATGCAATAATGGCCAAAAATAATTAAACGTTTTTGTTCAGTCCCAATCCCATTTTTTTCATGCCGAATGGTTGGCACATCTTCAAGCAACAAATGAGTGAGGTATACCAGATATTCCCAGATTGCAACACTTTGCCACATTAAATATGGCGGCAACGCGTATCTTACACTGCGTCAGGGCATCATCTAGATAAATTTCTTTTCACTATGTCATATCCTTTGCTGGTTTGGGTTTCTCTTCGTAGGCTATGAGTGTGGTTGCGAGTCGATCGGACAGACTGTAACGTTTGACGAACAATGGAAGGCAAAACTCAGATCCAAGAAGCGATTAAAATACAAGGTGAAGTGGTTCGGAGGATGAAGTCTGAGAAGGCAAGCAAAGAGCAGGTAAGCAATGCTAAATTGCATACAATTCAAGTGGCCTTTGATAACACTGCTGACGGGTCTTTAACATGGTGTGACCCTACGTTACGCACGAGTGCTTGACAACGTGGGAAGAAATGAAATAATGAGGCAGCCCACCTCAGAGTTCGTATTATCAGATCATTTTTGTTTTTCGTTTTGCCCCGGAAGTTGTTTATCCGTGGGTAAAACGGCGTCCATTCATTCTTGCTAAGCTATCTTTTGGCTTTTGCCCACTTGGAATAGAGAGTTCCGACATGTATTCAAAATTCCAGGAAGAATCATAAATTAGGTCAAAAAATTATAAACATATGGTTTCGGTACTTAAATGTTTAGTTTTTATTTACTTTAGTAGCGTCTTAGTTGTATTCGGACGGCTGATGCAATAGCTAACCGGGTAGGCAAGCGCAAATATCCTGAAGTAATGATCATAAAATACAGCGTACAACTTAAACGTGGTAACGAGCCGCCCTAATCTGTACCCAATACACTGTACATTCGTTTTTGCTGCTGTTGACTGTGGAACTGAAGCTTGGGGACCGTTAGCACAGTGCTACAATACTTTGCGTGCACACTGCTGCTGATTCATTGCAGAGAGATTCTGTGATGCGTTTTAAGCAGGACTGTGTCTGTGTGTGGACTGCATTAGACCGGATGCTTTGATTGACTTGGTACATTTTATGTTCTGTCCTTCTCATCTGGGGTAATGATGATGCATCATACACCGCCACCCCTAGTGATAGGGTTGCTTACCACTTTTCTCCTGTTCTTCCTGCCTGACCTTTGGTGTCCTGCTGGCCTTCAACGGAATACTGTACATTGACCATCCATGGAATACATTGTACCTACTGGCTCTGCATTGCTTTGAATGGCTTTTCGGTTGGCTGTCACAATACCACTGGATGATGCACTCCTGACCTTTTGGTTGTGATTTTTGACACTCCACTGCTGAATGAACATGTTCGGCATGTTTGCTGTCTGGACCCGTTCTGCAATGGTTGGCTTCCAAATTGCAAACTGTGTCCAATGTCGATGCTCCTTGATGGGAATCACTGTGGCTCAGGTATGTTTTGCATGTATGTACTGTATTGCACATCCATGCGTTTATTGTATTGCAGTACCATAACATCTTATTGTGTAAGAAGTGAACCACAGTTGTGATAAGGCCCCATGTTCAAAATTCTATTGCTGGCTTGTCCTACACAGATTGACAAAGAAGTTGCTAAACTTCTAGAGCTGAAGGCACAGTTGGGAGGAGATGATGGAAAGCATCAGTTTGTTCTTAAAACAGCAAAGGTAAGTTCACTGTGCTACAAATGACTTGAGATACTTTTTGTAATTATTGAAACTATTCCTGAAAATCTGTAAAAGAAGGGGTGAACATGTTTTAAATTGTACTCCCTGAAGTGAATGTTTTCAAAAAATGTGAGTTGCCTTTGCAGTCTCTCTCTCTCTGTCTCTCTCTGTCTCTCTCTGTCTGTCTCTCTTTCTCTCTGACCATGAAGGAGAAGCAACTAAAGGCTTGAAATTTAGCAAATACTTTTAAGACATATACATGGATATGTTTTACAAATGTACAGTATTTGTATTTTATTGAACCTTAATTTATCCAGGTAAGGCCGTTGAGAACAGATTCTCATTCGGAGGGCCATGTAACACACACACACACACACACACACACACACACACACACACACACACACACACACACACACACACACACACAGACAAATCGTTCATCCATATAATACATAGTGGCACTATTAATAACTGTTCCTGAATTTCTAGTTGATTTGTATTGTGAAAATAAAAATATTTTGAGGAGAATTATTGGTCTTTCTGTCCACTCCACAGTGTAGCCTGCTGTTATATAACCCATATGAAATGTTTGCAATCAATTAAACTTTGCAATTTGTGCTTGTTTCAGGGAACGAGAGACTACAACCCAAAGCAGATGGCAATAAGAGAGAAAGTTTTTCACACTATCATCAGCTGTTTCAAACGTCATGGAGCAGAAACAATCGACACACCCGTTTTTGAACTTAAGGTCAAGGTTCACCCAACCTTTCAAAAATGTAAGTTGTTGATATTTATTTATGTTTGAGGTATAACACTTTGTATTTGTTGATATGTAGGAGACCCTGACAGGAAAGTATGGCGAAGACTCCAAACTCATCTATGACCTTAAAGACCAAGGAGGAGAACTGCTGTCCCTCAGATATGACCTCACCGTATCCTTAATGTGTACGTCCATCCATCCCAGGCCATAGTCCAGGGGTGCTGAGGCTGACATCCAGTTCAGTCAGACTGAAATAAATGTAAAGATTGATGCACTATCAGGGTGCATCCAGCAAGTCAAATAACAGACAACCAATTTAAGGCAGCGTTTTCAATCTCTCAAATATCCTTTATCACAACAAAATGTTGTTGGCCTTAATATTCTCACATTCAGGTGCCTTTTGCTCGTTACCTGGCGATGAACAAGATCACCAACATCAAACGCTATCACATAGCAAAGGTCTACCGCCGTGATAACCCTGCCATGACCCGTGGACGCTATCGAGAGTTTTACCAGTGTGTAAGTCCATTTCAATTGGTCCTATATAATCACGGGTGACTCCTCTCTGCTGTTAACCTTTGATTGAGTTGCCAAATTTGGTCGATTGGAAGTTACCTGATATTTAAAAGAATGTGCAAATGTTGGACAAGAAAGTATTTCTGAAATCTGTTTTTAATATATTTTTTAACCCTCTTCTTTTTTTGGTGCTGAAGCAGAAGTTGTGTCAAACGTTTAACAATTTTGGATTCAGGTAAAATGAGAGAAATATGTAATATATAAACATGGTGCTCAGAAGTTTAGTTTTTAAAATGGCTGGGGAAAAACTCGACCACTTCGACCAAGTCAATCACAGAAATGGTCGATGCAAAACCTTTTTCCCTTGATTACTTTAGAAGCCATAAGCACAATTATTCTAAAATGATTTGATAGTGACAGCCCGAGTTTTTACAATATAATTATCGGCCCTCGAAATGGTAGGAGACATCATCATCAACTGTGCCGCGTCGGTTCCAACTGGATCCACTTTGCCGAAGACTTTGTTTCAATTGTTATTATTCTTTAGTTCTTAGGTTTTGCTGGTGTAGCAGGCATCACTCTTGTAGTGTTGTTGTTGCTTCATTGGTCGTCGAATTTAACTGTTGTATTTAATTCAAAATTCTCTGTGTCGTAGGATTTCGACATTGCCGGGCAGTATGACAGCATGGTTCCAGATGCTGAGTGTTTGAGGATTGTCCATGAAATCCTCAGCGAGCTGGACCTTGGGGACTTCCGCATTAAGGTAGCATCACGTAGAATAGGGGTTCCCAGCCGTTTTTGAGCGAAGAGCAACTTTTTAAGTAGCTAACCTCACACGCTCACACATCCGTGTACACACGCACATACGCATGCCATGATGAGCAACAGCCATAACCACCGACCCTAACCTGGACGAAACAAAGAAATAAAGGAGATACCGGAGTTTTTGAGTTTGTGAGAAGGTAATCACTGCCTAGCATAGTGGGACACCTGACACGGAGGCAAGTACGCGCTTTTGCAGTGTATTAAGTGCAGGAAAATCGCATGTCTTAAAATGCTTCTCCTGGCGCTCCAGATTGCCATTCTTCCACAGTGTTATCAGTGAATTGCAGATCAAACAAACTTTGAATGACAAGAAACAAAAAATACATATATCTCAACACTTCTGATCGCTAGCTGCAGTTGTAGACTGGTGGCTGTTAACAACTTCCTGTGATGCAGGTCATGCGCCACTGTAGGTTAATGGTGACCAATTTTTTTATGAAAGTGAAACTCATGGGATGCTTATGGTGCAGTGTGCACTAACACAAACATATATCATCTTAATAAAACGCACATAGACACACACACATTTTTTTATTTTTCCACTTTCCCCCCGACATCCTTAGTGGTTGACTTGGAACCAGTCCACGGATTACCGGTTGACCGCAATCAATTTTTTGGGGCACCCCTCATATTGAGGATTTTAGCCAATTTAAATAATATCTTAAAATGAGCACAAGTACTTCAAGACGGCATCATCTTTTTTTCTGTATTTAAGGTCAATGACAGACGCATCCTTGATGGGATGTTTGCTGTGAGCGGGGTCCCAGATGACATGTTCCGCACCATCTGTTCAACAGTGGACAAACTGGACAAGGTCGGCAGAATTTCTTCTTTGCGTACATACCTGTTCATTTCCATATAAAGACTCAGTAGTGACGCTAGTGTCAATATGAATCCAAACGGAGCTGATCATTATGATGATGATACATTTTTTTAAAAGCCATTGAGGCTGTATCTGCCTCACTGAAATTTGAGGCTGCCGCGTCACTGGAATAATATGACTCACGTCATGACGCGATGCCATAACCAGCACCATGACCATCCACAACACCATCTTTGGTTAGTGCTCATGAGGAGGGAAAAAACAAAAGAGTTATGTTAAGGGAATAATTCTGATTGCACCAAAATGTTTGAACAGATCGGTCTGGACAGTTTTCAAAAACCATCTGTTCTATGCCGTTATTGTTGACTTGCAAGATTAACATGTCGTCCTGTGTCATAATCACCCTTCTCATCAAGAGTCCATCTTCTCTTTTGGCCTTTTTAGGGCCACGCCAACATTTATGCGTTCAACTGTTTTCAACCAATGACTGTGTGAAGTACTCCTTTTAAAAGTTTCAACTCAGGCGAATATGTTTACATTCTTCACTCTTCATTCTTCTTCATTTTTCTTTTTTTGCCACTTACTCGCGGGAGTCTAGTGATGGGAATTCTTGCTCTTTTAAGAGAACCACCTCTGATAGCCTTGCTCACTTAAATAGTCTTTCGGCTCCCAGACAGCTCATAAGATTTTGTTGTTGTTGTTGTTGCTTAAATTCCTCCATCCATCCATTTTCCAATCCGCTTTATCCTCACAAGGGTCGAGGGAGGTGCTGGAGCCTATCCCAGCTGTCTTTGGGCAGTAGGCAGGGGACACCCTGAACCAGTTGCCAGCCAATCGTAGGGCACACACAGACGAACAACCATCCACACTCGCACGTTGCCTGTTCCTTTTGTCCCCCATCAGTCTGCCTCGACAGCAGTGGGGTTGCCGGCATACTACTGTTGCTAAGTGCTGCAAGATAGTAAGCCATTTCAAACAAAGCCCGATGAGTATCACAGAGGTTTGTAAGCGACAAATAGTAAAAAGAGTCAGCAATGTATTGAAATAAAAACCCCTCTAGTTAACATGTTTTCTCAGCATTTCGTAAATGAGATCAGAAAATGGATTAATTACATCCAATAATTACAGATCACAATCTCTCTTTTTTTCCTTGTCAGCACAAACACACACACACACACACACACAGAGGTTTTTTTTTGGAATGTGTTGCAGCAATAAAATTACAGTTAATGATTATTTGCTCAAAATACTAGTTTATCAATTTGAACATTCAGGTCAGCATAGGTTGAACATGATTTGAGAAAAACAGCACAGTTAAAGTTGGAAATTCTGATTGGCTCGTAACTTTACAGGAGTGTTTTTCAAACCGCGTGCCAGTGTGCCGCGGCACAGGGTTAACACTAAGATATTGTCAGGTGTGCCGTGGGAAATTATACATGTACAATGCCAGTACAATACAATGCCTGTGCGGTCGATCGCCTGGAAGAGTGATCATGTAGAACTCTTCCATACCGGTAGGGAGCAACAGCAGCTTGGAAATTGCCTTATTCTTCGAGACAATCGAAGTTTCCGACGCGAGGCAATACAAGGAAAGGTATCTTTCATTTAGATGTACGTTTACTGGAGATGCAACGGCACCAATGTTCAATGAAGTTTGACTACCGGAATCTTATGATGGTCAATTGCCATTACCTCTCTTTTTTTTCTCCCGTTGCTATTTTATGTTCCGCTCTTTTATCTTCCACTCATCTGTGATGTGCCCTCTCCCAGATGCCATGGGAGGATGTCAAAAGAGAGATGGTGAATGAGAAAGGCTTGTCAGAGGAGGCTGCTGACCAGATTGGGAAATATGTCAGTATGCAGGGTAAGAGTCCAATTGTATGAGACTAAATATTATCATATGATGTCTGAGTGACATGTTTTATTTGCTGGAAAATACAGTGCTATAATCCCTTTCCCCAATACAAACTTGCTGAAGAAGAAAAACTGTTTATTTTCACCAGTATGCTCGGAGTTGAATGCACAGGACTCAAGAAGAGAAGATTCCAAAAATTCACGGTTTTCCCGCTACATACCTATAAATGGCAAAAATTCCCACTCACCAAAATTTTCCCCATTAAAATATCCACCAAAAATTTTAAAAGAAAAAAAAATCAAAATTTTGTTTGAACCACTTAAACTGCTCAGCTTTTCCTTAACGATGCCAGGGCAATGACACAGGCAAATAAAAACTTGGGGACAGCGCTGACACTAAACCCCAAAATATCCTGCTGTCTTGCAAATGGCCTCGGGCTGCGATTTCGAGACCCCCAGCCAAGGGAATGTGGTGATAACTAGGAGTTGTGATATTGAGAAGAGGAATTTTCACAAATACGGTACAAAGCTTTCAAAGCAGTCAGCAAATTTTCAAGTCATAGTTTCATTGGAGGACATTTTTGTTACATGTCCAGTAGTTACATGTCTATTTTAGCACTTCTTGACCTCCTTTTCCATGAATAAGGTAATATATGCAATTCTAAATAAATACAATACACTACTAAATATACACCAGTGTTACTCAAACGGGTCAACTCCACTCATTTCTGTTATCTGCACAACCATTGATCCCCGGCCCCTCCACCAATTCATATTTGAGAGGCATGCTGACAACAGTCTTCTCTGTGGTGTGTCAGATTCACGAGACATTTTTGTTTTGACTTCACAGCGACTTAAAGAGCTAACTGTTTTTGCTTCTTTTTTTTTTGTAGGTGGGATGGATTTAGCAGAGCGCCTCCTTCAGGACCAGAAAATGTCTCAGAGTAAGCAAGCTTGTGCAGGCCTATCAGACATAAAACTGCTCTTCAGCTACTTGCAACTTTTTCAGGTTACAGACAAGGTACAAAATTATCAGTCATATACACCCAGTTCTTTATATCATGTATGTGCACAGTTTAAAAAAAATCTTTGTTGTTGCTCAAATGTTGATATCTTGTCATCTCCAGGTGGTGTTTGACCTCAGTCTAGCTCGAGGGCTGGACTATTATACAGGAGTTATATATGAAGCAGTGTTGTCTCAGCCGGGTGTAGAGTCCTCTTCCAATGAAGTTCAAAACGGTTCCCCTGCTGATGAGTGCATTAGTGTGGGAAGCGTTGCTGGAGGGGGTCGTTATGATGGCTTGGTTGGCATGTTTGACCCCAATGGGAAGAAAGTACCTTGTGTGGGTGTCAGCATAGGCATTGAGAGAATCTTCTCCTTCATGGAGCAAAAAGCTGAGGTATGTATGGAGTAAGATTCTGTTTCTGAAATGTAATTTTGTGTGTGTGTCTGTGTTTGGGGGGAGAAAATGCTATTTCATGTTCAATGTTATTGTTTGCCTCAGGTCAGGCTGAAAGTGACTGTCAGATTCTTTTCATTTAGGCTTTAGCACTGAAGATACGCACAACTGAGGTGCAGGTGATGGTGGCATCTGCGCAGAAGAACTTGATGGAGGAGAGGCTCAAACTTGTCACTGAACTTTGGAACGCTGGGATCAAGGTTAGGCTTTTCAGCTTTATGTCATAGACAATTGTGGAGTTGTCTTGACACCACTATGAATCATTTTATACAGAGGCAGCAGTGCTAATATACTATGTATTTGTATTTCTGTGCGCATCTGAAGGCAGAGGTGATGTACAAGAGGAACCCCAAATTGCTCAGTCAGCTACAGCACTGCGAGGATTCAGGGATCCCCCTTGTGGCCATTCTTGGTGAACAGGAGCTGAAAGATGGTGTGGTCAAACTCCGTGTTGTGGCCACCAGAGAAGAGGTACAGTGTGCAGTGCGTTCTGAAATTATTCAACCCGTATTCAGTTATCTCCAGAAATCTTTGGAATTAAAAAAAAACAAACAAACAAACCAAAAAAACTTGCAGAGTTGGGCAATAAAATACAGATACTGTACTGTAATTCATATCGTAATTCCCGGACTATAAACCGCTACCTTTGTCACTCGCTTTCAACCCTGTGGCTTCTTTAATGATACGGCCTTTTTAACGATTTTTCCAACGGCCGCCAGAGAGCGCCCGAGCAGAAAAGCCAACAAACAGTGAGACGCTATCATGCGGCACAGTGAAAACAAGCGACCATGAGAGGGCGCGTTTCACCTGCGTTTTGAGCTGGACTGAAATCCAAAAGCTGTGTGGCTGGGTCTATGACAGACTTGATCGAACACAAAATAATTTTTATGAAGGCTTTATTCCCGACTGAACACAGAAAATGTACAGCATTAATAAAATAAAAGACTGAGATATGTCAAATGGGACTAACGCATAGAAAATTAGACAAAAATAGACAACAGTAGTGGCTTGCGAGCACTTTCAGGCATGTTGTATGTGCCCGAAACATGCAGAAAAGAAATAATCTCCCCTGCTTCACGGCTGTTCACATGACCCACCATGCGTCACCGTTCAAACTCCCAAACGACGATATTTTACTCTTCATATCAGCCTGGTTACAATGCCCATTGCAGATGCATCAGGTCTGAATAAGCACAGCTCAGCGTTCTCACTTTGTGGTGCAAGTCCCACGAGATTATCCAACGCTCCTTTTAAAGTCAGTGCTCCATTTATTAAATCAGGCAACGTTCACTACAACAGTCATAGTATTATTCACCTCGTTACAACTGCCGAAAGAAAACCTCCCAAAAGTCATTGTCGTGAAAGTTGACACAAAAGCGTGGATGGCAGAAAGCCTAATGAAGGAATGGTTGACCGAGTGTTATGGCAAGCGAGGATTTTTTCATTTTAAAACAAAGCATTACTCGACAGGGAACGGTGATTTTTTTTTTTTAAACCAGCCGTGTGAGTGCCGCATTCAGGCATTATTTGGAAAGAAAAGTTAAAGTATGCTATTATTGTTGAAACGTCTTTCTGCGTGCCGTCTTTCTTTGCAAATATCTCATGTTACCATATGGGCACCTGCGGCTTATAGACAGGTGCGGCTTGTGTGTATACAAAATGTTTTTTCCTTTAAAAATGTCGTGGGTGCGGCTTATTATCAGGTGCGCTCGATAGTCCGGAAATTGCGGTCGGTTTGACCGTGAACACATCCCCAGTCGGAGTAGCGTGTACACTTGTAGGTGTGCACACTGTGCATCCACATTATCTTAATTGTTTATTTTTACTTTCATCTTGTAAAATATTTTGGTTTATTCTTCAATTGAGTTATACAGGTTATAGGTCACTTTAAAGTGGGGGAAAAAAGTGATTTGTCCAGTTCCTATTTGTTAAATGTGAAAAACCTAGCACTTGAACTGCTTTATGTAGACTTTTTAAATCCACTGCAGTTTCACCGACACTTGGAATAAACCACTTGATCAAGGGTACGCATTCAGAATTTATTTATTTTAAAAAATAAACAAAATGTCATGTTCACAAATTCTTAAGACACGGTCAACCCATTCATGTGTTAACACATCCTCAAGGCTACAGTGTATATTTCAGTTTTTATAAACTAATTCAGAAGAATATATGCTGAAACAGGTAATCACAATGACACATAATCACTAATTTAGTGCCTTAGTTTTCCTGACTGTTTGCAAGAAATGCTGTTATGACTGTTATTGGAGAATGTGAAAGGTATTATAGTGTTTGGTCCCAGTAGCCCTTGCACATCCCATCCTGTAGACTTTGGCCCCCTGGCTCCTTAAGTCGACAGTCTCGAACTTCGGTTTTAAACTCTCCTTTCTCAAGCGCACTTTGAAACAGCCTTCATCACATCTTGGCTGGATTACTCTGATGCACTTTACTTTGTAGTAAGCCACTCCTCCTTAAGTGTCTCCAGTTTGTCCAAAATGATGCTGCTCGCCGCTGGACTGGTACTCGTAAGAGGGAGCACATGACTCCAACTCTGGCATCCCTTCACTGGCTTTTAGAGTTATTTATTCTTTATATAGATCCTATGATTTGTTTTCAAATCTTTAAATGGCCTCGCTCCACCTTACCTCTCTGAGTTCCACGGCCCCTACACACCTACCTGGTGCCTCAGGTCTGTGGACCAGACATTACTAGAAGTACCAAGAACTAAACGGAGGCTCAGAGGGGATCGAGCCTTTGCCGTTGCTGGTCCCTCTTTTTGGAATGACCTCCCACTGAACATTCAGCAAGCTCCCTCGCTGCCCATCTTTAAAACTCGTCTCAAGACTCATTTGTAGTCTTTGGCTTTTGACTCATCATGACTTAGGTTTGATCTTAGTTGTACTATTTTTGTGCTTTCTACTGTCTTTGTTATTAAGTTATTGTTTTGTTGTTGTATATATGAAATTTGCTCCATGTACAGCACTTTGTATACAGCGGTGGTTGTTTTAAAGTGCTCTGTAAATACAGTTGAGTTGAGAATTAATATGTGTTGATATGCAACTGCACTACATAAAATCTGTTTCTCATATTTTGCTTAACATATCTACATGAGAGGGTCAAAGTATTCGAAACAGATCTCGGCACAGTGCATCACAGGTGTAGACCGATGGAAACTATAATACCACAGTGTATTTTAGCAACGCTCAAAAACAAAAAAACCCAAACAAATATGTGTGTGTGTGTGTGTGTATATATATATATATATATATATATATATATATATATATATATATATATATATATATATATATATATATATATATACATACACACACACAAATATAATTATTTTTGTGGAACAGTTTTGCAAATCAATGACTATATATATATATATATATATATATATATATATATATATATATATACACACACAAATATAATTCTTTTTGTGGAACAGTTTTGCAAATCAATGAACTATATATATATATATATATATATATATATATATATATATATATATATATATATATACACACACACACACACACAAATATAATTCTTTTTTGTGGAACAGTTTTGCAAATCAATGACTTTAATGAGCTCTTGGGTGACGTCATGAAAGGGGAGTGAAAGCCACACCTGGAGAGGCGGGGTTTTAGTGCGCCAGGTGTCTTGCTTCCACGTTGGAAAACTAGCCACCAAAATAACTGATTACGGTACATAAGAAATTAGATCGCCTTTGTACCAAAGGTAATAGCTTATCATATCTGCGGATTAGTTCACTATGGAAAACTGAAATTAGCCCAAAAAGGCCTTTTTAAGAATTGGAGGACTTGATACATGTGTACAATGTGGTTGTCTTCGACCATGCGTTTCTAGTTGTTAATGGCTGAAAAATGTTTACTCTCTAAACCGCATGTGCTTTTTGTTTAACTTGATTCCAACAGGTTGATATTTCAAGAGCCACTCTCGTCGAGGAGATTAGGAGGAGGACGTCCGAGGCCTAGTTAAGTCACAAGTGCATCCCCTTGTTGGTTTAGGCAGACATGAAAATAACTTGTGGAGCATCCTGTGTCTAGCCTTGAACAAATATCTTGTGACAACAGACTTTCACTATATTTTCTTGAGACTGCTTATTGTGTTGTGAATCTATACATGAAGTTCACTATCACCAAATGATGTTTCATTTTCCATTCAACTCAAGTGCAATAATTTGCTCTCACTGGTGACATGAACCTGAGAAAAACATTGCTATGTGTCAGATAATCGAGAAATAAAAAGAAAAATCGCTGTACTTTTGCCATTAAATTCAGGATTACCAATAGGAGGAGAAAATGTGTATTTGGCCTTCAGTTGTTGACAAAAATGACATCCTGCCCAGTGTTGGAATAAAACATTAATTTTGCCTGAACCTTAATGGTCTAATCTTATTGTTGCCCAGGCATCCATGTTAATGATAAATACATCAGAGATCACAATGTCCATATATTGAATGCTTCACAAGCTCTTGGAAATCACTTTATTGTTGCAGTCCACATATACACTTGGAGGAGACATAATCCATTAACTATTTAAAAGCATGCTGATATAATTTAAGATTAGTGACATCATGAATCAAGGAATGCACTGCACTCTTTTTGGCGTACCGACTGAAATCAGCTTGTTTTGATGGTTAAGTCTAATGAGTCCATGATAACAACACCACAACACATACATGAGAGATGTGAACAACTAACTGCACTTTTCTAAAAGTGTGTTAACTCGGAAACGGAAGGAACGTTTCAAATCTCCTCATTTCACTTTACTTCATATTTCCGCTGGCTCTCATGCAATTTGCATTACGTTTCGGCTCCAACATTGCATCGATGAAATTGAGAGAAATCCACAAGAGTGTTGGCAATGAATTTCTTTGTCGAGTCGTGTCAAGAGATTACGTCAAGCACGGAGTAGCACACCGTATGACACCCAGAGCATGCTCTTATGGCCATTACATATTTGTGTCACAAATACATATGCTGAATTTGGATGATATCAGCACTGCTGGTTAATTATTGGATCTTGATTCATAAGTCCCTATCAAGTCCTGACACGTAGGTCACTGAAGAGACTTGTGAGAAGTGAGGCAAGTGCTCTCAGCGTAATTTTTAAGTGTTTTGAATGATGATGATTAAAAAAAAAGAAATCCGACTGCAACGGATAGTTAGTACTGCAGAGGAAATCATTGATGCCGGCCTAACCACACTCGAGGACTTGCACAACGCAAGAACCAAGAAAAGGCCACAGAAAATCCTACTGGACCCCCACCCCACCCACATAATGCCACCACCTCTTCCAGCTACTCCCCTCAGGTAGGTGCAATCGAACCATGTTCACCAAAACCAGCACACATTCAAATGGTTTGATCCTCACTAGGGTTGCGGGGGGTGCTGGAGCCGATCCCAGCCGTCTTCGGCAGGAGGCGGGGAATACCCTGAACCGGTTGCCAACCATGCACGCTCACACTCACACCTTGGGACAATTTAGAGTGTTCAAGCAACCTGCCGTGCATGTTTTTGGAATGTGAGAGGAAACCGGAGTGCCCGGAGAAAACCCACGCAGGCCCGGGAAGAACATGCAAACTCCACACAGGGAGGCTGGAGCTGGGATTGAACCCGGTACCTCTGCACTGTGAGTTCGATGCGTTAACCACTGGACCACCGGGCTGCCATTATTGTAACATAATACTGTATGTTATATTACAGAAAATATTTCAATACTTACCGGTATAAGTAATGTCATTGTTTATCGTAGTTGCTTGTTATTGCAACACTAGTGTAGCCTATACTACCCAGAGACAAATTCCTTGTGATTGGCTGGCAACCGGTTCAGGGTGCCCCCCGCCTACTGCCCGAAAACGGCTAGGATAGGCTCTCGCACCAAACCGTGACCCTTGTGAGGATAAAGCGGATCGGAAAATGGATGGATGGATATCGCGGCCCAGTGGGCAAGCAGTTAGCGCGTCGACCTCACAGTGCAGAGGTCGTGGGTTAGATGTATCAGGTTCGATTCCAGCTCCAGCCTTCCTGTGTTGAGTTTGCATGTTCTCCCCGTACCTGCGTGGGTTTTCTCCGGGTACTCCGTTTTCCTCCCACATTCCAAAAACATGCATGGCAGGCTGATTGAGCACTCTAAATTGTCCCTAGGTATGAGTGTGGGCGTGGATGGTTGTTTGTTTCTGTGTGCCCTGCGATTGGCTGGCAACCGATTCAGGGTGTCCCCCGCCTACTGCCCGGAGACAACTGGGATAGGCTGCAGCACCCCTCGCGACCCTAGTGATAAGCGGATCAGAAAATGGATGGACGGATTTTGAGGATAAAGCGGATCAGAAAATGGATGTATTTATGTATATACAGTATATATATGAGAGAGAGAGAATGTTTTTGTGTGTTTGTGTATGGCTTATTGTAAAGCTATTTGGCCTCAACATTTGGCCATTTTTTTCTGTTTTATAATTTAATTTTATAATATACTTTATAATATGGGCGGCCCGGTAGTCCAGTGGTTAGCACGTCGACTTCACAGTGCAGAGGTACCGGGTTCGATTCCAGCTCCGGCCTCCCTGTGTGGAGTTTGCATGTTCTCACCGGGCTTGTGTGGGTTTTCTCCGGGTGCTCCGGTTTCCTCCCACATTCCAAAGACATGCGTGGCAGGCTGATTGAGCACTCTAAATTGTCCCTAGGTATGAGTGTGAGTGTGGGCGTGTATGGTTGTTCATCTCTGTGTGCCCTGCGATTGGCTGGCAACCGATTCAGGGTGTCCCCCGCCTACTGCCCGGAGACAGCTGGGATAGGCTCCAGCACCCCCCGCGACCCTAGTGAGGATCAAGCGGTTCGGAAGATGAATGGATGAATGAATTTATAATATAACTTCAATGCAGGAGCCTGCACCTTTCTGCACTGTGAATTTGAAATACTGTCCTGTTAAATCGGGGCTGGAAATATTTTTTTTCCTCATTATTTGAAAAAAAGTGAACATTGAGTATTAAAATAGTTGCAGGCATACATTTACAGTACTGATATGGTATTTAAATATGTTACTCGCTACATGTTGTGAACTAGTAACAGGATCAACGCTGGAGGTGGAATACATTGTGGTTATCTATGTCATAAATTTCTAGTTTTTGAAACATTTTGCAGGAGGTCTCAAACTGATTGATTTGGTCTGCACTAAAATGTGTTTTTTTTTGTTCATGCGTGACCATCTGACTGCACAAAGTAGGGTAGATGACTGAGGGTTTGATTAAAATTAACAGAAGGGTGCTTGGATGAAAACAACATATGGCCACACTGCGCAATAATGATTTCAAAGTTGGATCTGGTAGTTCTTCACAACCAAGCACCCCCCCCCCCTTGCCATCCTTAGTTGCGAATACTACCTCAACTTTTTGAGATTTTTTTCTTTACCTATTCACAATAGTTTCATGTAAACAATTGTTCTTTTTCAAAGGGATTACGTTTTTTAAATCTCTGTAAACAGCCTTTCTTGATGCACACAACACAGACAAGGAATGAAATGAACATAAAAAGAAGTGTTGTTTACTCAAGGTACAGTGCCATGAAAAAGTATTTGCTCCCCCTCCTGTTTAGTGGGGGGGGGGGGGGTTGCCTATCTATCACACACAGGTTTCAAATCATCAAACCAATTTTAATAGCATTATAAAATACAGTTTTCAAATCCCAATTCAATTTATTAAAGCACCAAAAAAAAAAAAAAAACGGTTCAGGGTGTCCCCCGCCTACTGCCCGAAGACAGCTGGGATAGTCTCCAGCACCCCCTCAACCCGAGTCAGGATCAAGTGGTTTGTAAAATCAATGAATGAATGCTTACCTTTACTTTCTGTCAATGTATTACTGTATGTTTTTATGTTCAATAAACAATAAAGAAATACTTGTTGAATGAAGAAGTCACTTAAATGCAATCTGTCAGAGAACGTACGTTACAAGATCTCAAGAATCGTGACATGCATCATGCCACGCTTCAAAGAAATTCAAGAGGAAATTAGAAAAAATGTGATTGAAATCCATCAGTCTGAAAAAAAGCCCCTCCGTGAGCCGTCACCTTACCGTGGTGGAGGGGTTTGTGTCCCAAAGATCCTAGGAGCTAAGTTGTCTGGGGCTTTATGCCCCTGGCAGGGTCATCAATGGCAAACAGGTCCTAGGTGAGGGACCAGAAAAAGCACGGCTCATGAACCCCTTATGATGAATACAATAAATGGTACTCAGTTTCCCTTGCCCGGACGCGGGTCACCGGGGCCCCCCTCTGGAGCCAGGCCTGGAGGTGGGGCTTGTTAAGGAATTTATTTCTCACTGCGATTTTCTACCCTCTCTCTGTAAATTGGATCGGTTCTAACATGTGAAAAAAGAATGTAGCATGCTGTTGAGGTATTTACTGTATTTACAGCTCACTGTGATTACACTGTGATTGCCTCTCGAACCCCACCACTTTTAGGGCCCCCTCCAGAGGGCATGTTTGACATCAAAAGAGGAACTGTTATCTCAAGCATCTGTGTTCCTGCCATCACATCAAAGCTCAGACCGAAGACAATGGTGGGTAGTGGTGCTCTGGTCTCACCTCACCACTCCCAACTTTTTCCAGCTACACTGGGTCAGATGACATGTTCATTTCTTTGTTTCCGGGATTTGCTCCCCGCCTTTCATTATCATATTGTCTCTATATATTCTCAAGACTGCATTTTTTATACGCTTCCTGATGAAATCTGAGGCTCTCAGGAGCCCGAATCGATTCGTGTTGCATTGTGATAAACTGCAGAAAAGACGACGTGGTGTTGGGTCTTCTTCCACCTTATAGAGAAATAAAAGAACCTGTGTCCAAGGAGGGCCATAAGGAAATGGACAGCTCCCCTCCTCTACAAGCTCATTGGCGAGCGCCTGGTGGCCGGGCCTACACCATGGGGCCCGGCCGGGCTCAGCCCGAAGAGGAAACGTGGGTCCCCTTCTCATGGGCTCACCGCCCATGGGAGGGGCCAAAGGGTCAGGTGTAGTGTGAGCTGGGCGGCAGCCAAAGGTGGGGAACCTAGCGGTCTGATCCTCGGCTGCAGAAGCTAGCTCTAGGGACCTGGAATGTTGGATATTTCAGCAGTCGTGGGTGCGACAAAACTAGAGAAGAAATAACAAGGAGAAGGAGGTTCAGGTTTTGATGGCGGTGATGATGGATCTTGAGGATTTTGTTATTGAAGTACTCCATTATGGAGTTGCAGGTTGCTGTGGAGTACAGGTGGAGGGGGAGAGAATTTGGTGGCTGGAGGATTTTGTTCATGACAGAGAAGAGAGTTCTTGAGTTTCCTTCGTTGGAGAGGATGAGGCCGGAGTAGTAGCTGGATTTGGTTTGTGCAGTTTGGTCTTTGTATTGAGTGGTATGGGTGGTGTACATGTCCTTGTGGATGGTAAGAGCAGTTTTCTTGTAGAGTCGCTCAAGTTGGCGTTTTTTTTAATTTCATGGACCTAAGAGCAGGTGTAAACCAGGGGGCAGATGTAGAGAAAGAAACAGTCCGGGTTTTCAGGGGGGCAAGAAAATTGAGAATATTTGTAAGGCAGATGTTGTAGTGAGCAATGAGGTCATCTGGGTTTGAAAGTGTCGATAATGGAGCAGAAGGTGTCAATGTTGATATTTTTGGTGTCACAAAAGGAAATGAGGCGGGGGGTTTTGATTGTAGAAAGGCGGAGTACGGTGTTAAAAGTGAGGAGGAAGTGGTCGGTTACAGGAAGTACATCAGCAGTGGGCTTGGAGGGGGACAGACCAGAGCAGCAAACCAAGTCCAATGTGTGGCCTTTGATGTGGGTGGGGAAGTCGATAAGACAACGTATCCCAAGGCTCTCCAAACATGATGCGAAGTCTCTGGTGAGTGGCAGGTCAAGGTTGTCCATGCGAATATTGAAATCTCCCAGCAAAATTAAATTTGGCGAAAGAGTGGATAGATGTGTGATTAGGCTGGAAAATTCATTGATAAAATTACTATGTGGCTTGGGGGGCGATAAACTGTAGCGATGATGGTTGGCGAGGGTCCAGGGAGCTTAAAAACCAGGCATTCAAAAGAACTTGATGGAGGAACGTAGACTGGTAGAACTTTCCACTTCTCGCGGTGGATTACAGCGAGGCCTCCTACATGGCCGTTGCCACAGGGACGGCAGATGTAAACAAAGTTGCGTCATTCGGTGCAGCAAAGTCGTTCATCTGTTGCCAGGTTTTCTGTTAAAACGAGGAAGTCGAGTTTGCGGTCGGCGAGGACATCTTGGATGAGGTGTCCTTTGCTCCTGAGTGAGCGGATGTTCAGCAGGCTAAAGTTGACGGCGGAGGTGTCATGTTTGACGGTGGCAGTACTGTTATCCGACCTAGCCAGGCGGGCTAATGCATGGTGGTTGATGTTGCGGCCGGAGTTTCTGGGAGGGCGTCGAGAAGTGGACCAGGTCGAGTTGATTGAGCCGTGTTTTTGAATGTAGCGACGTCGAGGCAGCCGAGCGATGTCCGGATAATGGTGCAGCTCCGGTGGCGGAGGCCCCGGTGCAATCCACCGGATCCGGAGAAGATCCACGACAGAGTTGTGGAGCGGTGGTGCCACTGGATGATGGCAGAACGTATCCAAAGTAAGCCAAAAGCGGCGAGGAGGTTTTTGCACCCCATATCGAGGGAGGAAAGCCAGTGTAGTGACAGTTGGTTAGCATAAGCTACCGGCGTTAGCCCGTGGACTGTGTTACGATGGGGTTTGAATGATCGGATGAAGTGATGATTCAAGTTGCATCAATCACAGTACTGTACCCACAGTCCAAACAGTCCAAAACAGAAGGGCAAAGATAAATCACAAGGAGGATGAAGATTTAGTAGAGATCGGATCGGAGTGAGAAGCGGCGACATACACGCCCGTGTCCTCTCACAAGTTATTATATGATTGAGTGAAAGGTTCATTGCTTTGCAGGATGGTCTTTTCACTAATCACACCGGGAACAACAACACCCTGTTGTTAAGAAACCCCCGGGAACACACCCACTGAGGTATTCAGTAAATCGAGGAACTCCACATCTAAAAATCTCAAGTGAAGAAGCCTTTTGGATTAAAGATGAAATGTCTTCAACAAACAACTACAACCTCGTTGCCATTGTTCAACCTTTGAGTGAATCTACACAAACATATTGACTTAACATGATGATTTTTTTGGAGTGACACATGTGCATATGGAGCATTACCACATACATGCACAGTATTTCCATCAAGCAAAGCGATCCAGGGTATTTGCTCTTTACAAGAGGACATCCAGGTATGTCTTCTTTACCTACTGTATTTCTTAATCTGCACACTTGCCGTCATTCCTACCAAGTACTCTCTTGAAATTCCGATTCTCCTTTCGGTTTTCCAATACGCTTTCCTAGAACAAGCTCTAATTTAATTACTTAGCGCGGTTGAAGTTCTCTTCTTTATCAGATCTCGTGAATGTTTTAGGAGCATTAGGGAGATAAAAATGGCAAAAGATACAATGGGGATATGTTCTAATGCTTGAAATGGCCCTTCTCTAATTGCAGATTTAAAGATGTCCTTTTGTTTCTCCATTCACTCGTTATCGAGCTCTTCCTGTATTTGTTTTCTGGGGACCAATTATCAGTAATCACAATGTCAAAAACAATCAAGGTCAACAAACGGAAAAACATGAGCAGAATGTAAAATCAATGCATCAGTGCGTCAGTTCAATAATGCAACATGCTTGCACCTCATGATTTTGTTGACTTGTCAAAATCCTCGCCAATCACATTGGTACCTCCCCTTTACTTCTTTTAAGCGATCATTTTCCAATTCTCCACCCTCTGGTCAAAGTAGATGGATTTGTTGGCAGGAATACATTTTTTGTCCATCTTTAGTTTATGCGCTGCAATGTATTGTAATGTAATAATGATAATTAAAACCATGATAAGAAAGTGCATCAATGCCAAAGGATTTCTGAATTATCTTCACTTCGTAAATTATATTGTGCTCTTTAAAAGTTATGGAAATGAATACAGTGGTACCTCGGCTCACGAACTTAATTGGTTCCCAGAAAAGGTTTGTGAGCCGAAAAGTTCTTCCGAACATTTATTTCCCATAGGAAACCATTAAAATGAGAATAATCCGTTAAGAGATAAGTTAATAATCCGAAAAGAGATAAGTATTAAGACAAAACAAGTGAAAGGGCGGATGTGGACGGAACTGTCAACACCAGCTGCAACTTGGTGTTTTTGTCATTGTAGATCTGTTTATTATTGTTTTGGTAATGTCCCAATATGTTCCTGTTACACAGCTATTCTAACCTGTTGTTATACCACCCGTCCACTAGGTGTCGCGGGAGCTATATAGTTGATTTGCTACACGAGTAAGCCTGTAACACGTCCTTGGTGCTGCTGGAGTAAAACTACTTTCAAGCTCATAAACGGACTGGTTTCTTCATATCAAAACTACAGTAATGATTGCACACATGTACGTAATTTTCACTCACATACACACACATAGTCAAACAAGTTCAGTTTGTCTTCAACGGCCCTCATCCTTTAGGGTGGACACACCCATGTATTAGATTCCCAATAAATGAGAGGGCGAGCGGGGAGATTTTTGGGTGACGTGCAGAGAACTGAAACCAACGCTTCTCCTCGTTCCTCCCTGGTACCAGAATTGAGTCTCCTGTCTCGTCCTTGTGTTTTATGTCTGAATGTCAAATTGATGGACCTGACACACGTCTTCAGAATAACTGATGTACAGTAGGATGTCATCATTTCAGTATAGTCATTCTACCTGTTGGTATAAGTTTCAGACACTCCAATTTATGCAGTCAAAACAATACTCCACTAGTCCACTTCACTGTTATTGTCCGCAGGCTTTTCATATTTAAATGTATGCCTCTGCACAGGGTGTGTTCACATAAACATACACATACCTCTCAGCGCGGAGTCTATCTGCTCTGGAAATGACTGCACCGCATTCTTTAGTCCAAACGGTATCCTCATGAACTCAAATAACCTAAAAGGAATCACAACCGTCTTTTGGGGAATATATGAGCGATGCACCGGGACCTGGTGGTACCCACGCACCAGGTGTACATTGGAGAATTCCACCTTGGCCAGTGGCAGGCAGTAATTTCCACATGGCCGCTAACCGCCATCTGTCTTCGACACGATGTGGAGAGGTGAAGCCCACGGGCTATCAGAGTGGCAGATGATTCCCAGGCATTCCAAGTTTGAAAACTTTGACTGACGGACTGCCAGTCTGTCGGCATTAAAGGCCAAGTGTGAAGTAATTTCATGAAATGCCAAATAGGGTCACAATGAAAGTACTTAAACATTGTCCACCCAATAAAGCATGAAAAAATAATTTATATGTCGTATATTTGAAAAAATAATCGATTTTCTGAAGTTCAGGCCTGAAAGGGGAGGAACCCGGAAGTGATACGTCACATGGAGAACAGCGATGGCAGAGCTCCATACGGCCGAGATGCAAAGCATTTCAAACAATGATTCAAACCGCGATACAAGCGGTAGATCGAGCGCAAGTGAGGATATCCAAGTTTTTGAAGAGTTCGAAGAAGAAGAGGAGGTTGGAATTTTACATGTTGAACCTTAATAATTTGCAGTTTACTTGTATAAACACTTTGCACGCGGCGATGTCATACACGGACACGCTTGCATGTATGTTGATTTCTGCTTCGACAAGCATGGCGTATTCGGGTGTACTGTGCTGTGACCACCCTGGTTTTATGAAAATAATGGTATGTAGTACTGCAGCGTGATAAATCACTAAGGGTAACAGTGATACAACTTTTGGACAAAGCATTTTTAACTGGGTGTTGAAGAAGGGAGAAATTTGTTTCTCATAACGAGAAGCCACTATCTCTGTGATCCTGAAGAAGGAATGCCTATCATTGTTTTTAACCAAGATTATAGATTGTTCACAGCCATTGTAGCCAGACGTCTAGAAATAATGTTTCCAGGCATGATCTAATAGGACTGGAGGGGTTTTATAAAACGTAGACAGATGCAGGATAATATCATGAGAGAGAGAGAGAGAGAATGTTTTTGTGTGTTTGTGTATGGCTTATTGTAAAGCTATTTGGCCTCAACATTTGGCCATTTTTTTCTGTTTTATAATTTAATTTTATAATATAATTTATAATATGGGCGGCCCGGTAGTCCAGTGGTTAGCACGTCGGCTTCACAGTGCAGAGGTACCGGGTTCGATTCCAGCTCCGGCCTCCCTGTGTGGAGTTTGCATGTTCTCCCCGGGCTTGCGTGGGTTTTCTCCGGGTGCTCCGGTTTCCTCCCACATTCCAAAGACATGCGTGGCAGGCTGATTGAGCACACTAAATTGTCCCTAGGTATGAGTGTGGGCGTGGATGGTTGTTCGTCTCTGTGTGCCCTGCGATTGGCTGGCAACCGGTTCAGGGTGTCCCCCGCCTACTGCCTGAAGACAGCTGGGATAGGCTCCAGCACCCCCCGCAACCCGAGTCAGGATCAAGCGGTTCGGAAGATGAATGAATGAATGAATGAAGTTGGAAATGGCGGCCTGGTGGACAAGAGGTCAGCTCGTCGGCTTCACGGTGCAGAGGTACCGACTTCGATTCCAGCTGTGGAGTTTGCATATTCTATTCTATTCTCATATGCTATAATGTCATATATCACACATGTACTGTAACTAGCATTGACAGTATTCTGCACTGGAAATCACTGCAAAGGAAATATTAATATGTTACGATGAGAAAAATCAATTTAGGTTGCTTAAACCTTGAAAGAAAGCCCAAAGCTGAATTATTTACAGACTTTTCATCCTGTTGTTCAAGTAGTGTTCATTTCAGAGTCCGAAAAGAAACCCAACATCAAAATAGAGGCCACATGGTCTCTCCACACCACCTGAGTCAAAAAAAGAACTTCAGTCTGTTTCCAACAATTTATTTTGCTTGTAGGACCACTTCCAGAAATTTCAGATCAATTTAATGCACGATAGACGGCCCAACGTGATAATTAAAGTTCTAACGATTTAAAAACACAGCTGAGATTGCAGGGGGTAAATACAATTTGTCATGCTGCCATCTGAGGAAAATAAAATTGAAAATTTGAGGTCACAATGAGACAAAACTGATATTACTTTCATAATGGATATCAAGTTTGCATTTGTATATTGGTATTAACATGAATGACAACGAAAGACAAATACACACACACACAACAGAAAAAAAACCCCAAACGCTGCTCAGGACATGGAGGCAAGCGGAACAACTCAACTCAACTGTATTTATAGAGCACTTTCGAACAGCCATCGCTGCATACAAAGTGCTGTACATGGAGCAAGACATGCTGTTGACTATATCTGCAAGTTTGTAGTAGGGCTTGAGCCCAACAGTCACCATCATAAGAATTACATTTGTCGGCATCTTAGTAATTATATTTCATGACGAGTATGGCCGGTACAAGCTCAGACACCAAATATGCTTGACTGAATTGCTTTTGGTGTGATAAAGTTGACACTCAGATTGTGCACCAATGAATGTATTTGTATTCGGGGTTATTTGTGTTGGCAACAGCTGACTTGACATTTATTCTCTGCTTACAAATACATTTGCTATGTCAGGAAACTCAACTCAACTGTATTTATAGAGCACTTTCAAACAGCCATTGCTGCATACAAAGTGCTGTACATGGCATACAAACCACAGAACAAGTGTTAACATTGAACATTTTTCAATTTAGCTGCCCATTCCGAGATTTGAGATTTAATCATTGAAAAGACCTTGAACCACGACTGCTTTTCTTAAGTGCCCAAATATTAACATTTTATTGTGACAGGCATAGCAACATTATGTAAAGGTTTGCCCAACTCAAACTTACCAGTTACGGTAATTACATTGAGACAAAGTGGAAATTTGACACACACAACCTCTCTTCAAAAATGTTTTTCAAAAATGGTGTTTACATTAGTGTAGTTGCTGCCCGATTACGTGTACTGTATTTCTCAAGCCCAATGAATATTGTGGCAGTTATGTGAGTTTAGGAGAGCATGGGATGATTCCATCTGAGAGGGTTGAACCAGAGGCACTCAGCACAGTGGGTCATGTTGGACCAACAGCTATTTTGGAATTTATATGGAGACTGGGAATAAAAGACCGACTGGTTAGGACGGACGTGCCAACGTGCACAGTGCCATGGTGCAGGATTCGATTCCGGTTCCGGCCTTCCTGTGTGGTGCTTGCATGTTCTCCCCGTGCCTGCGTGGCTTTCCTCTGGGCCCTCCCACATTCCAAAAACATGCGTGGCAGGCTGATGGAACACTCTAAATCAGGGGTCGGGAACCTTTTTGACTAAGAGAGCCATAAAAGTATACAACTGTATTTTTAAAGTGATTTCAACAAAATGTCAGTATAATAAGCCTCTGAATGTATTCTTTAAAATAATTTTGTGATAATACTCACCATTCATGCGAATGGTTTTCCGTTCCTCACGATTGCTAAAAATCCAGCAAAACTATCGGAATGAAAGTCATTTTATTGGGTCCATACGCAAATTTACTGCTGGCTAGCTTGCACACTGCTCAGTAGCTTGCACGCTTCCTTTCGGCCGTCTCTCGCACAGTGTTTTGATGCCGAACGTAGCATGGGGCCGTGTCAAAGTGCCGCTCTGCATTCGACCGTTTCATCAATGGTATTTTGTCATTGCAAATCAGACACACCGCAGAACCTGTTCTCTCCACAAAGGGGAATCCTTCGGTCCATTCGTCCTGCAGTCTATCAAACCCATCATCTTTTTTTCTTTCCGCCATCTTATTCGCTAAGGATTAGCTTTAAGCTAATCGCCGAGTGGGTTGATTTAAAAGGGGGCGTATCCCTGTTTCCACAGCAACGGCAACGTTGGTCAATATCATCCAATCAAAATGGCTCCTGGAGCCAACTGCAGCCCAAACAGAAAATGAGCAGTCAAATGAATAAACAAACGAGAATATTTTTTTAAATCTGAGAGCCAGATGCAATCATCAAAAGAGCCATATATGGCTCGCGAGCCCGACCCCTGCTCTAAGTTGTCGCTAGGTGTGAGTGTGAGCGCGAATGGTTGTTTGTCTCTGTGTGCCCTGCGATTGGCTGGCAACCGGTTCAAGGTGTCCCCCGCCTACTGCCCAAAGACAGCTGGGATCGGCTCCAATACCCCGTGACCCTTGTGGGGAAGAAACGGATCGGAAAATGGATGGATGGATTGAAACAAAGAAGAAGTCAGTTCCTTTGAACTGTATATTTATGAATCCAGCAGGGCCCGTTTGTTCAAAACCTTTTTGTTAACCACTGGTGAAGTGGCCTAGTTATCTCGTTCAAAACTCAGTTCACGTTAACTGACTGTTTAACTTTACATTCAAATTAACTCACCTACGGATCAACCGAACTTTTTAACAGTATGGTTAACTCTCAAAATACATACTGTATTACCTCTCGATGGTGTTTTGTGGCCAACTTTGATTTCTCTGACGTCAATCACTGTGCATTGTGGATTATGTTACATTGTTATGTCAGGGCTGATCTTTTCAGGGGTAAATGTGTGCCGATGAGAACATGAAATAAAATTCAGTTCGGTAGAAAAAATGCACTTTTCAATGGTCTTCAGCATTTTCGTGTTTTGGAACATTGTCCCTCTGTGGCCTTGGCCAACTTTTTTTTTCGGCAAGGAATGGTGGGGGAGCAATGGGGGAGAAAGCTTTGCTGCCATGGCTTTTAAGGAGGGTTCCCACGGGGCAATTTTGATGGGCATATATTTAGTTCTTTACTGAAGAGGCTGTATTCTTTACCACACGACTCTCTGTTTCAACTCCTCATGGGTGAAGAGGCAAATGAGGAGCGCGCACCCTGACGTCAAACATTGATTCAATAAAATGTTCCTCATCAGTAGAAAAATTCCTGCTTTTTGTCCCCCAAGTACTACTCAGGAAAAGAAAATCAGGGAAAAAAAGTGGCGATCCAATTTTTTCGCAAAACCAAAAGTAAACAAATTGTGGAATATATTTGTACTCACCAGTTAACTTTGATGGCGCCGTAAACTAACAATGTCTTTCGCTGTGTTCTGAAAAAAAATATGCATATTTAACTCACAGTGGGTTAAGAAATTAACTGGCGGTTAGGGTTTTTTTTAATACATGTATAAAGCCCCATGCACATCTGGCGAAACACGTGTCACACCCTTGTGCTCTCAACACATTTTCATCAGATGCTCTATTCCAAACTAAGTGCACCATCAATACCATAAATAAGCAGAAAGAGAGTAAGTTGCAGTTCAAGAGGGGCAGCAACAACGTATACAGCACCTCCCGCTACAGCGGGTCCCGGGTTGGTGCCAATGGCCCTCTGTGAGTACTTTGGGATGACATCAAATCGTCCACCTTCATCAATTGACTGAATTTGTTTGGATTTCTCCTCGTCCTCATGTTCCTCCGCCTGACAAGAAAGAGACAGCACAAACGATTTTAATAGGTTTAATTTCCCAGGTACTTAACACAATCATCATGTGACTCTTGCAGTGTAAATCTGATAAAATGACACATCATTATTATTATTGTTTATTATTTATCATTCTCAACTCAACTGTATTTATAGAGCACTTTCAAACGGCCATCGCTGCATACAAAGTGCTGTACATGGAGCAATTTAACATATACAACAAACAGTAAAGCAAATTGGTAATAAAGACGGTAGAAGGCAAAAGCAAAACCAAGAACAAATCTAAGTCATGCTGAGTCGAATGTCAAAGAATACAAGTGAGTTTTGAGGTGGGTTTTGAAGATTGGCAGCGAGGAGGCTTGCCGAATGTTCAGTGGGAGGTCATTCCAGAGAGATCATTACTAAAATATCGATTGTTTCTTCAAAAAACAAAAGTGAAAGAACAAAATGTAACCAGAAAAAGAGGAAGCATCTGAGATAAAAATTAGAGCACAGATTCATGTCAATGTGCTACTTCAACAAAAATGATAAGGGCAGAGGTGTGGCCATAGTTCACTTTTCACATGACTGCAGATAACAATTTCATTCTGCATACCTAGAGCACAGTGACCCCCCCCTCCCCCACTCCCCAAAACAAACAAAAACAAAAACGCTGCTCTTTAAGTCCTTGTCATTTTCACCGTGGAGTCTTTTTCATCCTTATATTGATGGTCTGGGATTGTTTGATTTTGGCCTGGTTGTTCAAAACCACCTTCGGTGGTGTTTTCCATCTTGATTTTGAGACCTCCAGGCCATATTTAGTACAGATTTTCTGGTCCACTATTTTTGCTACTTGTTTATGCTGCCAAAGGTAGAAAATCACGACCGTATTTTCCACACTATTGGGTGCACCAAAAAGTCTTCCATTTTCTTAAAAGCTCCCCGAGCACCTTAAAATCCGGTGCGTCTTTTGTATGGTCATTACGGGAAGACGTCGACTCTAAGATGGCTCCTTCCTGGTGACATGCTTCCAATGTTATAAGTTGCTGTTGGTTCAGTGAACTGTGTCGCTGCCTTATTAAATAAGTTTGTGTTGCAGCTCCGAATAAAGCAGAGCTGTGGTGTTAATTTTTTAAAATAGTCTCAACAAATACAGGTACGTCTTTGTCTGTCTACGTGCTTTCTTCCGTTCGACTCGAGAGGCGTTCAAGACCGCCACAGAAAAACGTAAACTAACGATTACTTCAATGAAACTACAAAAATGGAAAATAATACATCAAAACTGAAAAGCAAGCGGGGATATAACAAAATAAATTATATTCCCCCCCACCCACTACAGAATTTCTATTGTGATTTTATCATTTGTGAATACACAACAAAGGAATAAATAACTACGACTGGCATCTTGTGTTATTTTGACTTCAAGATGGCGCTGCGAGAGTGGCTGCCTTTACAGCAGCTCCTATTTATTTTGTGCGAGACGTCTAATACAGTATATGAAAAAAAATTACAAAATAGCTATTCATTGAAGGTGCGCCTCATAATCCAGTGCGTCTTTTCGTGCGGAAAATACGTTATATACGTAAGTGACAGCCCATTTACCATTTGCTCTATGTACAAAATGCCTTGCCTGCCAGTTTGTCACTATGATATGCTGCACTGGCACAGGGGCTTCTTTGTGAGGATGGTAAAATGGGGTGTAACTTTCGACCTTTGGTACTCCAAGCGCTACACACTAGTACTTCATGTACCGACTTATGACCCAGCGTAAGGATCAATTGGGGGTTCAGTATCCTGCTTAAGGACACTTTAACATGGTCGCAATGGCAGGGGATCAAACCCACAAACTCTGGGTTGAGAGACGACCACTCTACCACTGAGCGATGCCGCCCCTGGGGTCCTGTCTGTTGTGGTATACCCCGTCCCAGGATGTACAGTACTGTATATGTTATGTCTGGTGTATATGATATTTATTGTATGATATGTATGGTATCTATGGATGGCTTGTATGTATGTATGTATGTATGTATGTATGTATGTATGTATGTATGGATGGATAGATGGATGGATGGATGGATGGATGGATGGATGGATGGATGGATGGATGGATGGACAATAAAACAAGTACAATAAAAATCTGCTTGGTGACATTTTAGTTTTCTTTTGTAATTTGGCATTGAATGGCCATATTCAACCAACCAACAAACATGCAGGAGACACACTGTGCATGTTTCCGTCAGTCGTCATCGAAACAGGCATCCGTCAATGACGGAGTGGTCCAGTGTTACTTGACCCAGTTAGTGATGATACACTGAAGGACGCTAACCCCCTTCCATCTGTACATTGTGTGTTTTTGTACAAGTGTACAAGTGTTTTTGTAATTCAACATTTCCATCCATCCATCCATCCATCCATCCATCCATCCATCCATCCATTTTCCACTGCTTATCCGGGGTCGGGTCGCGGGGGCAGCAGCTTTAGGAGGGAAGCCCAGATTTCCCTCTCCCCAAGCCACTTCTTTGAGCTCTTCCTGGCGGATCCCGAGGCATTCCCAGGCCCAGCTGGGTAACATAGTCTCTCCAGCGTGTCCTGGGTCGTCACCGGGGTCTCCTGCCAGTGGGACATGCCCGGAATACCTCACCGAGGAGGTGTCCGGGAGGCATCCTAATTTGATGCCCGAGCCACCTCATCTGGCTCCTCTCGATGTGGAGGAGAAGCGGCTCTACTCTGAGCCCCTCCCGGATGACCGAGCTTCTCACCTTATCTCTAAGGGAGAGCCTGGACACCCTGCGGAGAAAACTCATTTCGGCCGCTTGTATCCGGGATCTCGTTCTTTCGGTCACGACCCATAGCTCGTGACCATAGATGAGGGTTGGGACGTAGATCGACCGGTAAATTGAGAGCTTTGCCCTTTCGCTCAGCTCCTTTTTTACCACGACAGACCGATACAACGTCTGCATCACAGCAGATGCTGCACCGATCCGCCTGTCGATCTCTCGCTCCCTCCTGCCCTCACTCGTGAACAAGACCCCAAGATACTTAAACTCCTCCACTTGGGGAAATATCTCCTCCCAGACCCGGAGAGGGCACTCCACCCTTTTCCGACTGAAGACCATGATTTCAGATTTGGAGGTGCTGATCTTCATCCCAACAGCTTCACACTCAGCTGTGAAACGCTCCAGTGAGAGTCGGAGAGCCCTGCTTGAAAGAACCAACAGTACCACATCATCTGCAAAAAGCAGAGATGCAATACTGAGGCCACCAAAACGGACCCCCTCAACGCTTCGGCTATGCCTAGAAATTCTGTCCATAAAGGTGATGAACAGAATCAGAGTGCAGCCTTGGCGGAGTCCAACCCTCACTGGAAACGATTCCAACTTATTGCCGGCAATGCGAACCAAACTCTGGCATCGGCAGTACAGGGACCGAACAGCCCGTATCAGGGGGCTCTGTACCCCATACTCCCGAAGCACCTCCCACAGAACTCCCCGAGGGACACGGTCAAACGCCTTCTCCAAGTCCACAAAACACATGTAGACTGGTTGGGCGAGTTCCCACGTACCCTCGAGGACCCTGCTAAGGGTGTAGAGCTGGTCCACAGTTCCACGGCCGGGACAAAAACCACACTGCTCCTCCTCAATCTGAGGCTCGACTTCCCGACGGACCCTCCTCTCGAGCACCCCTGAATAGACCTTACCAGGGAGGCTGAGGAGTGTGATCCCTCTGTAGTTGGAACACATCCTCCGGTCCCCCTTTTTAAGAAGAGGGACCACCACCCATGTCTGCCAATCCAGAGGCACTCTCCCCGATGACCACGCGATGCTGCAGAGGCGTATCAACCAGGACAGCCCCACAGCATCCAGAGCCTTGAGGAACTCCGGGCGGATCTCATCCACCCCTGGGGCCTTGCCACCGAGGAGCTTTTTAACCACATTGGTGACTTCAACCACAGAGATAGGAGAGCCCACCTCAGGGTCCTCAGACTCTGCTTCCTCCAAGGAAGGCGCGTTGGTGGAGTTAAGGAGGTCTTCGAAGTACTCTGCCCACCGGTTCAAAACGTCCCGAGTTGAAGTCAGCAGCGCCCCATCCCCACTGTACACAGTGTTAGTGGTGCACTGCTTCCCCCCCCCCCTGAGACGTCGGATGGTGGACCAGAATTTCCTCGAAGCCGTCCGGAGGTCGTTCTTCCATGGCCTCACCGAACTCTTCCCACGCCCGGGTTTTTGCCTTGGCGACCACCGAAGCTGCGTTCCGCTTAGCCAGTCGATACCCGTCAGCTGCCTCTGGGGTCCCACAGGCCATAAAGGCCCGATAGGACTCCTTCTTCAGCTTGACGGCATCCCTTACTGCTGGTGTCCACCAGCGAGTACGGGGGTTGCCGCCACGACAGGCACCAACCACCTTACGGCCACAATTCAGATTGGCCGCCTCAATAATAGAGGCGCGGAACATGGTCCATTCAGACTCAATGTCCCCCGCATCCTCCGGGACATGGGAAAAGCTCTGCCGGCGGTGGGAGTTGAAACTCTTTCTGACAGGGGATTCCGCTAATTCAGCATTTGTCAAAAAAATCTGTGATGGTCTGGCAGACATTCCGTTAGTACGGACATTATGCATGTACACATGTTTTACCAACCATATAGTTCAGGTAATAAAAATGTGAATTAATTAATTAATTAATTAATTAATTAATTAATTAATAGAAAGGTAAAATAAAACTCCACTCACAATGTCATGGTCAAGTAAGTGGTTGTTGGCCAACTGTTCATGGTCCTGAATCAGTGTGGAGGGTCTGGGAGCAGCAGGAGGGATTTCGTCTACAGGCGGGGAGTCAGCGCTCCCGATCCAACTAATTGCATTACCTGCAAGGAAACAGGAAACATCACTTCTGTGTACTGTATTTACGTGTGTGCATGTATGTATTACATACACTGACCATCAGGGATCTGCTGGCCATTCGGAATTTCAGGAACAAAGTAATTTTCCTGAAATTAAATTTCCTAGCCTGTCAACTTGCCATCCACAGTCACCAATTTCATTTCGTAGTGTGAAAGCCACCGCATGCCCCCCACAAGACCCTCAAAACAACGTAGAATTTACCGCATGTCAAGTCAAGTCAACTGTATTTATAGAGCACTTTCAAACAGCCATCGCCGCATACAAAGTACTGTACATGGAGCAATTTAACATATACAATAAACAGCAAAACAAATCGGTAATAAAGACGGTAGAAAGCACCAAACAGTAAAACCAAGAACAAATCTAAGTCATGCTGAGTCGAAAGCCAGAGAATACAAGTGAGTTTTGAGGAGGGTTTTGAAGATGGGCAGTGAGGAGGTTTGACGAATGTTCGGTGGGAGGTCATTCCAGAGAGAGGGACCAGCAACAGAAAAGGCTTGATCCCCTCTAAGCCTCAGTTTAGTTCTTGGTACTTCTAATAATGTCTGGTCCGCAGACCTGAGGCGCGGGGCAGGTGTGTAGGGGCGGATGAGCTCAGAGAGGTAAGGTGGCGCGAGATTATTTAGAGATTTGAAAACAAATAAGAGGATCTTGAAATGCATGTGACGGCTGCAAGCCAAAACTACCCCCACCACCGGACAACAAAGAACATTCCCATACCAAATTTTTGTCCCAATAGACACATGACGAGCATCCTCACACTGTAGTGAAATCAGACTTACGCAAGCAGGTGTTGTCAGTGAACAGATGTTTTAATCTCAGACATTCCTGCCACTGGTTACCGCTCCCTTGACAGTTGCATGACAATGATACATCAGTAGAGTCATTGCCAATGTAGTTTGGAGTCATGAGAGTACCTAAAAATGAGAAAAATAAAACACATAGAAGTGGTCTTTAGACATGTGATATGTCAACAATATTAGCAGGGTGAAACATGTTTGTCAGAAAAACCATTACAGAGGTGTGTACTTCTAGTCCAGAAGAAATGGTGGGGAAAGTTGAGAACAGTTTTGGTTTTTTCCCCACTCTTTCTTGATGTCTGAAAATTGTATTTGAGTTGCCTAGGTGGTAGAGGTGTTGAGAGCTAGAGCAGGCCAAGAGTGAATTTCCTTCGGTTAGCACAAGATAATCATTAAAATGGGAGGAATTTCATCCATCCATCCATTTTCCGAACCGCTTGATCCTCACTAGGGTCGCGGGGGGTGCTGGAGCCTATCCCAGCTGTCTTCGGGCAGTAGGCGGGGGACACCCTGAATCGGTTGCCAGCCAATCGCAGGGCACACAGAGACGAACAACCAACCACGCTCACATTCACACCTAGGGACAATTTAGAGTGTTCAATCAGCCTGCCATGCATGTTTTTGGAATGTGGGAGGAAACCGGAGTGCCCGGAGAAAACCCACGCAAGCCCGGGGAGAACATGCAAACTCCACACAGGGAGGCCGGAGCTGGAATTGAACCCGGCACCTCTGCACTGTGAAGTCGACGTGCTAACCACTGGACTACCGGGCCGCCTGGGAGGAATTTGTTTTTCTCAATAATAAAACCCATATACTGGACATATGGAAACCGTGCTGACTTTTTTTCCCTGGTGATGAAGATATATTGTATCGCCTGGCAAAAATGTTTTCTTTCATGTAATCTTTAAATGTCTCTTTTTAGTTGACATTCTTGACAGGTGTTTTTCGTAAGAAAAGAAATAATGTCAAGCTCAAACATGAACATCTACTGTACTTTCCTGACAGTAAAGCTCTCCTCTTTCATCTGTAACTGCTTCATACAACAAAAAAGATGCAGAAAAGTGGTTAAGATTAAATGACTGTCTGTGTCGTATGTATTGAGTTGTATTATTTTGTTATTTTGACTTCAAGATGGCACTGCGACAGTGGCTGCCTTTACAGCAGCTCCTATATTTTGTTCTTCTACTTCTTCCTCTCATAACTTTGGTGCTGTGAATTGGGAATTTCTCCGTTGTGAGACTAATAAATGTTTTCTTATCTTATCTAATTTATGGAGACTAATAAATGTTTTCTTATCTAATTTATGGATTTTACTGACTATTTTCACTCCTTGTGCCTCGATTGTGCGTGTTCACAGGAACATTGTGACGTTCCAAATCTCAGAGGGTTTGGCCTTACATTAGGAAGTGGCAATAGCCTCAAAATACGGTCCATGCATAAGTGAGGCGCGGCCTGTTGTGAGAACAACAGTGTTGTGGTCCTCGAGCCGGTCCTTGGCCTCGAGGATCGGC